>OX465293.1:98880091-98952591 GCA_949987695.1 Merzomyia westermanni
TTGTTCGACTGGCTCTTATTAAAGGGAAATTATTCCCACACAACCTTTATCCTCTTGTACTTAAATGCTTCAAAGGGTACTATAAAGATGTGTCACGCAGGCTCTACAAAAGCACAAAAATTTTCGCAACGTCATGCTTCACATCAATTTGCGTCAACGAATTGTTATAATTATACTCAGATGCGCATAGCTCATAGAATATACAAATTAAGATTAAGAAAGATTAAAACTCTCCTCACTGCCTGTCGGTGCGACTGTAAACACGATAATTTGGGGAAATTTTGAGATATGTTATTGAAATTTTGGTCAAGTGCACTCAGCTTCCATTGCTATATGCAATAGAAGAAATCAGATGACGATGTTGTTGTTGTAGTAGTTCATTGCCCTTATTAGTTGGGGGATCTATTCATGGATTCATGAAATGAGGCATTGACTTACCAAACAGGGTTATTCTTATATTGGCAGTCCTTTGCCCGATATGAATTCGGTAATCTCCGGCACTAGCCCGACTGTCTTGGGAAAGATTTGTTTGAGCTGAAATCGATGTGGTTTTAATAGCCTCTTAGAATAATCCAATCTACCTTAGGAATATTACAAGCCTCATTACAGTCATTGTGAGAAATCGGATGATAGCCGCCTCCGCTAAGTAAAACACCTCCTTGTCAAAGAAATACTTTGTTAATGACTACTTCTACTCACATCTGGGTATATTATGCAGTTGGTCGACGCGTTTCCAGTAGAAGTTGTCATTAACAAAGTTTAATGACTACTTCTACTCACATCTGGGTATATTATGCACGGTTATTCTCGAACTTAGACTCCCCTTCCTGTTCAGTTTAACATTTGTATAGAAAGCTCGCTTTAAGTGCTAATCCTCAACTCGTGTCTATGCGCTTGATTACACAAAAATGTCCGGTACGATGGAAAGAGAAGGTAGATGTAATAAGCCTGAAATCATGCATGCAGGTGCCGACCCTTGCTTACCTATCTACCCACGTAACTTTACACTTACTCCCACTTAGGCAACGTTATAAAAAGTAAATTCAAGCGCACGTACTGACAATTTCATTCATTGGGCAATGGACAGTTACAATTAGTTACATGAACTAAAGATCGAGAAGGCTCAAAACACACCTACTAGCCAGTAGGTAGTTACAGGGTGAAATAAGCGCGAGCATGGCGGATCGTATCGGGCTAGTGTTGAAAAATTGAAACGAGTTTTAGTTAAAATCATTTAAAAGAAAGGCTGATTTCAGCGTATCAAACCGCTACAGTATCTACTCATTCAATTCAAGACGGCAGTTGTGTTACGGTGTTAGGAGGGCACTTACTGAGATGCTTGTAAATTCACGAAAGTCGCCCAGTTGGCCCTAATAAAGTTCAAGCCGTTTCGAGGTAATGAAGTTAGTAGATTTGGTGAAGTATGGCAAATGATCCGATGGCCAAAGTAGCAAAGTAAGCGATTGAAAAAAGGAAAAGAAGAAGATAACTAAGAATTGGAAAAGGAGCAAAAGGAGATTAAGAATTAGTATAAGAAGGAAAAAGGGGAGATAAAGAAGAAGGAGATGGGAAGGAGAATTGGAGTGAGAAAGAGATTGGGATTGAGAATTAGAAGGAGAAGCAGAATATGAAGAAGAAGGAGAAAAGAAAGACTAGAATGGGAACTAAATACTGAAGCCCATGGGTTGTTGTTGTTTGTTGATTTTAGCGACAACAAGTAAGGAAAGCGCTGTCTTTGGCTGTGCGGAAGGCTTTAACCTTTCACGAATACGCATTACGGTTTCAAGTGTCCGATCCTTACATTAAGTACAAACCCTGCAAAATTTGATGGCCTTACCCTGTTAGTTAAAAGATACATAGCCCAAACCCCGTTTATGGGAAAAATGTGTTGTATGGGGGCTATACGATACATTGATCCAATCTTCATGATTTTCACTAGCGTATCTGCCAAATTTTTTATTCCCAGCTATTAAATTGCAAGAGTTCTAGCCCAAAACCTATTTATCGGAACAACCGATTAAATGGGAGCTATGCGTTGTATTGGCCCGATCTTTTCGGTTCCGACAAATGGTTAATATGTTACAAAATGGCGGCCCCATACCTAATTTCATTGAGATATATCAAAAACTGAGGGACAAGTTTTCGTTTAAACATACAGACAGACGGACATGGCTATATCGACTCAGCTCATCGTCCTGATCATTTCGGTATAATTATTGGTATGTCTATCTCTTCTTCTTCTCATACTTACAAACATCGGACGGACCAAAGGTTTAATACCATTGCATGTTCATGAAGGATATAAGAAGACTCTCCTAAAGTTTTGGGGAGTGTTGTCGAAAGTAACGGTACTTTGGAGGATATTCACCCGGTACGCGCCGGTACTCCCTTTCGGTACATGCCCGATTTGACCATCAAGGAAGAGGAAGGTTGGTAATAAGAGGTGAGAGCCATCATATCCGTATATCAATCATTAAGTTGCACATCATTACTCTTTGTGGATTTTAGTGGTCTCTTACGACAGGCATACCTACCTGGGCCATATTCTAACCGCCTAACGCACATGTCCGTGGGTCGCGTAGTTGTTGTTGATTCTGTATTCTTATTCACATTGCTTAGTCACTACATCAAAGTGGTACTGATCTAGCAAACTATGGCCGTATGTAGGGCTGTTTTTGTAACCCTGTTTTTGTAGGTGAGTTGTTAATGTGTAACCTCTGCATACAAAAATAATACGAAAACTTAGTAGACAAGCATCATTCGCATTGGGAAATGTCACTAAAATTGGACAGGATGTACGCGTCTCTAATTGTTTATAATGGATGTCATTGTTTGGTGGCACTAGTGGTGCAGCGGATCAAGTTAAAGGGCTGCTTGAGGAAATTTGGCTTACAAATGGAAGTTGTCATTTTTGAGCTAAGAGCGGTGGCCAGTTGTTGTGACATTTGGCCGAAAATAGTGACAAGTAATAAAACCATGAAAGGGTAAAAAGCGCAACAGGCGTGATGAGAGGCCAAAGAGATTTGGGTGATTGACAAAATACAAATAAAAAAAAAAAGAAAAGACAATTGAGTGACGACAACAGACTCCTTTTGATTTCCATGCTCATGTCATACTGTTTACTACGAATGATTTCCATTCTATTTTTTACACCCACGCACATGCATTCATATCTACCGGTTATGGGAATTTGTTCAGTTATTTATTTGTTATTTGTCGGCGTGATTTTGTTTTTTAATTTGTCAACATCAACAACAGACACAACAAAGATAAAAGAAAACAATAGCGAACAAGTTGAAATTGAATGAAATACGGAAATGTTTTCAACTGACCCTTAACCCTATTACAGTACTATATGATGTTGGACGGCGGGAGTGTTGCTTTGGCTGAAGTGTTGCTGGCCTATCACACCGAAGTTCCAAGGCTCATGTAACGGCACAGGTAACATCAAAAGTGGTTTGAAAAATTGATTAAAAGCGGTGTTGACCCTTGGCAGTAGTTTTGCAAACTTTCTAAGTGTATTTCTGCAAAGCAAAACCACGTGTATTGGAACTTAAAATTTTAACTCCTTCAGCAGCAAATTTTCTCCAAAAAAAAAAAAAAAATTCAGTAGCCTAGCCTAACTCAATGTATTTCAGAGGCCACTTGTGCAGCAGAGGGTTAGTACTATCATTCCCCAAAAAAAAAAAAAAAAACGCAACGCAAAACGACCACGACCATTATGCACCAATGATAACTTTATCTCTTATATCTCGTATTTGCTAGGGCGGTCGTCAATTGTTTATAACATAAATACATAACCGAGAGCAAATGCAAACTGATGTAGTATTTAGTGTAGCTAAATTTGTTGTTGCCGTTAATAACGAAAACGTGTTTGAAATTGTCATTTTGGAATTAATGACATTTACTTGAATTCCCCATTCAACCGCTTTAGATTTCTCTACGCTGGCGAACAGTTTTACAAGCAAAGCCAGTAAATTGCTCAAAGTAAATGAAACATGTAAGGAGAGCACTCGGCCCGGTTGTGTCGAAGGCTTTATAGCTTTCACGAATACAAATCATGATTTGCCCTCTCCGATCCTTATTTACAAAATGTACAAAATGTGCTAAATTTAAACTTCTGGAATTGTTAATTGAAGGATATATATACTCTTGGTTACACCTAACTAAATTCCCAGGTATTTAATTAAAGAAGATATACCTCTAAGGTGGTTATAGAAACTATATATGCGATGGGGTTTCTGTGATATATTTTAGTCCGATCTTGTTGTTTCAGACAAATGTTTAAAAGCCAGATATTTCTAAATCCTTTAAAGATCACGGGGAATCATGTCAGGCGAAAAAGTTTGGTGAGAGCGTTTGGATGCCACTGAATAAACGCTGCTGATATCGACAGTTTGAGAACAATTGTGAAGTTACTAGAGGCTGCTATTAACAGGTGATAAAGTTTCGTAACAAAGCTCATAAACAGCTGATCCTAAAAAGCTTAAGAAAAAAAAAACCGTTAGGAAATGAATTGGCAGAAGCTAAAATAATGAAATTCACTCCAACAAAAATTTTTGAATATAAATATTTTGCAAAATACACGACACAAGCATTTTTATTATTATTAAACTTCAATTCGCTAGATAAAACTGATAAACTGTTATACTTAATACAATCAGGACAGGGCTAATTAGACAACATATTATAGCACAAACCCGGCCAACCATCGGAATCATATAAAAAGACAGGGAATGAATTGAGTCTGAAAATATAGGAGATTTCGCAAGATGTATTTTTGTTTTCACTTAACCTTTATATGGCCTTAAAAAAACATTTTTCAAAACTACAATAACAAGTGGGCGTGGCCCTTGGCAGATTTTATCAACTTTTAGAACCGTTTAAAGTCATTATTTTTCCCAAACTTTGTTACGATAATTCAATTTTTGTTCGAGTTGTGACAGTAACAGCTTTGTCGAGTGAGCCTCTAGAAAAGGGTTGGGGTCACGCCCATTTTCGAAAACATATAACATATACACCGCGTTACACACATTCTGACCTATGAACCAAAAATACTTTTTCGGAAAGGGGAGAAAAAATAAAAATACACTTGTATCGGCGATTTTCATGTACACGGCAGAATTTCTTTTTATTGTATAATTATACATACATTTATTGTATCGTGTATTTTTATTTTTTCTCCCCTTTCCGAAAAAGTATATTTGGTTCATAGGACAGAACTAAAGCTCGTTTTTGTAACGCAATGCTAACCATACGCTAGTTTGGATGCCATCTAAAATTTCTCTGATGAAGAGGCCTGGGAGGTTCCGAAGTGGATCTATAAGAAAAGCTATGGCGGTTATCTCTAAAAATTTTTCCTACTCTATTCAATTAAATAACTTTTAACAATTAATTAAAAAATTACTATTAAAAAAATTAAAAACAATAATAATAATAATCTTAAATAAATGTGAGTGTGGTTAATGTCCGCTTTTATCCATTTTTATCGAGGATATTCCTTGTTATCTGTGTTCCGAATTTTATTTTGATATATAAATCGAATTTCAAGTTATCTTTATATATAATAAAATTGTAACAGGTCGATGTCTGTACATTGAGATATTCAAGAAAAACTGAGAGGAGAGGTCGTTATTGGACCAGCGGAACCCAAATCACCAACTTTTAGAATTTTTCTCTGTCTGTCTGTCTGTCCGTCTGTATGATTGTGCGCGTATCACGCAAAAACTACTGAATAGAATTGTATGAAACTTTCACCATTCTATCACTTAACGTCTAACTTAAAATTTACTTTCATTTGGATATCTCATCCAGTTCCCGAGTTATTGACCAAAATGTGGGAACAATGTGACCAAAAATGTGGTTTTTTTACCATAACGCCCGCGTCACACAAAAACAACTGCATAGAAATGAATGAAGCTTTCAATAATCATTCTCTAGACGTCTCTCCTAAAATTTAAGATATCTTTTACCTCGATATTTTACCCGGGTCCCAATTTATTGACCTAAATGTGGACCCAGGGTGACTGTATAATTTGTGCTTTTAAGGCGGAACAAAGTTCGGCGGGTCAGCTAGTGATTAATATATTTGAATAACTAATTTCATCAAAAGTGGGCAGTCCCGCGCCCGATTTCAAAAATTCTCTCGATATATAATTTTTCGCTCCTACGTATAAAACTAATGCTGGGTATAATATGTGGTTATAAAAATAATATTAGCGTACAAATATTTTTGAAAATAATATAAAATAGAAAATGACATGAAACGTGGTTTAGTCAGGTACATGTTGATGGCATCGCAATTGCAACGGATGATGAAAACGTGATGGATTTGCATGTGTACATGCGACTTAGCGTGCACCATCACGAAAATTCTACATTTCAAATGTTGTACACATTTTTAAAATTCAACAAATCGTTTGCAGAAGCTTTCGTTTCATCATCAACGTCAACGCTCTGCTTCCACGCAATTGCACACAAATGACTACTGACTTTTTTTTTGGGTTAATTAAGATTTCTTTCTGTTTGCGATTCACATTAAATTGTGCGGTTCAAGAAAATTACCGGTTATGTGACATATAGCAATTGCAGTGCAGTGAACTCATTTGAGATAGACAGACAGATAAAGATAATTGCAAAAATTTGGATGATTTGGATGGAGTGGGTTTGGTGGTTGAATGATGAGCTGAAAAATTTATAATCGACTCAAACTTAGTTGAAAATTTTGTACTCTTCGGCTGTGTTTTTTGTATATACAACAAACATTTGATAAAGTTTAGCACCAAGTTCTGCTAAAAAATGAAAATAATCTTCGCCACACAAACTGATCTCAGTGGCTCACAGTCCAAATGAGCCACCATAAAAATTGCAACTTTCAGCAAAAATTAATTCTTATAAATAATTCCGATAATTTCTTATGAAAGTGTTTTTAAAAATACAATAGAAATACTGAAAGTTAATGCTTAGCATTTTGTGGAAAATTCCGGAGAATTCTTGTTAAATTTTAAACTTTTAACCAAGGATTTCTGGATTTTTTTCAGGTATGCAGTTTTGTAGCTCAATAGATTTCAGTTTCAAAATATACGAGGTGTGTTCAAAAAGTATCGCTGGTTACGTATATTCGAATTTCGAATTTTTTGTGGCGTTATGTTGGTACTCATGTCTCTCACTTATGCCGACAAGCTCGGCCATTTTGAATGTTCAGTTAATTGTTGACAGCTGCTTTGCTTGCACGTGTTTTGGATCGTCTTCGATTTTTACCAATCAAAAAAATGGATCAAAGAACCTGTATCAACTTTGTGTGAAAAACGAAATTAAGTGCGCGGATGCATTCCGAATGTTGACTGTGGCATACGGAGAAGCTACCTTGGACCGAAGCGACGTTTATCGGTGGTACAAAATGTTCTCAGAAGGCCGAGAAGATGTGCAAAGCAGAACAAAAATTGGCTTTTGCACCACGATAACGCCCCTGCTCACGCATCGTTGCTTGTGCGCGACTTTTTGGCCAAAAGCAACACACTAATGATGCCGCAGCCACCGTATTCCCCCAGATCTGGCCCCCTGTGACTTATTCTTGTTCCCTAAACTGAAGAGGCCCATGATAGGACGACGTTACGCTTCTCTTGACGAGATAAAGACGGCATCGAAGGAGGAGCTGAACAAGATACAAAAAAATGATTTTTTGAAGTGCTTCGAAGATTGGAAAAACCGTTGGCACAAGTGTATAATATCTCATGGGGATTACTTTGAAGGGGACAAAATAGATATTCATGAATAAATAAATAATTTTTGAAAAAACACAAAATTCGCGATACTTTTTGAACACATCTCGTACTAACTTAAAGCCGCTAAAGGAGTTACCAGATTGTTGGCAGTTTTTTTTCTAGCCGACCGGCGCATTTTCTTTCATATAAAAACAAATACGCTTATAAAATTGTAGAACGTATTTATTGCTTCAAAAACTTTAAGATCAATCACAAATGCCCCTGGTTTGTCAGAAATATAAGAAAAGAAATTAAAGTTGGCGCTACTTACATGTTTTTTGCCGACTCCCAACGGCATCTGCAAATGCAGACGAATTTTTGCTGAGAAACCTTTTCCTTGCAAAAATGCACTCGGATTGTTGCCTACCTCTGCCGAGGGGCTACCCCGTTTTTGAAAAACCATGTCCGTCTATCCGGCTGTCTGTTTTAACGCATACTAGTTTCTTAGTTTTAGAGATACCTGGCTAATATTTGGTATGCGGCCACCATTTTGGAGTATATGGAGGAAAGTTAATAAAACTTTACAAAAATACCATCAAAATTTTAAAATTTTTTGGCTGAACTTCTAGAAACTTTTTGAGTATGCAGTAGCCCAATCATTTGAGGTACCATAACTCGTAAGAAGGAACTGCATAAACAAAAGTTTATTTTAGAAACTCAGGAAAATTTTTGAGCGAGTTCTGACTTGCATACCAAAACTGATTGGTTAACGAAACTGTGTACTTAAAAATTGTCTAGAAATTCCGTCAACAAATTTGCAGATTTTGATGGCCATTTTTGAAAATTTAATTAACATTCCTAAGCTTTGTGTAAAACTTGAAATTTCTCTTTAAGTGGATTCTGCTACGGAATTCGCTTCATTTTAAATGAAAATGTTTAAAAACACAACTGCTTCTTATTTCGTCGAACGATATCCAATTTAGTTTCACTCTATTATATGGAACACAACTGTACAGGGTGGCTGATGAATTTTGCTACATTAAGAAACTCAAATAATTTTTTTTTCAGTGTATGGAATTCACTTTTCTTTTATTCATGTTAAACCTCATTAAATTTTATTAAATATAGCTTAATTAGTTTTAAAAATAATGGAATTTAAATGCCCCCCCCCCTGCTCGTCGATGCATGTGCGGCATCTTACCAAAAAGTTGTTCATTACTGCTTGGAGAGTTGAGACAGGAATAGCCGCAATTGTTTCTCGAATGGATTGCCTTAGTTCATTCAAATTTGTTGGTTTTGCTTTGAAGACTTCCTGTTTGCAATAACCCCACAAGAAAAAGTCAGGTGCAGTAAGGTCAGGCGACCTGGGTGGCCAACGGAATGTGGAGTTTCTGGATATCAGCTTATTGGGAAATTTTCGTCGCAATTCTGTCATAACAGGTTGGGCTATATGAGGAGCTGCACCATCTTGCTGAAACCACACAGAGTTGAAAGAAATTCTCATTCGGCGTAATTCTGGATAGAAAAACTCTCTCAACATGCTCAAGTAACGGTCTCCAGTAACCGTAACGGTGTGACCGTCGTTTTCTTCGAAGAAGTAGGGCCCGACAATGCAGCGTGATGAAACTGCACACCACACTGTGACACGAAGTGGATGCAATTCCGTCTCATGGAGTATCTGTGGGTTGGAAGCACTCCATATTCGACAATTTTGTTTGTTTATGTTGCCGTTTAAATCGAAATGGGCCTCGTCAGACATGAAAAGACAGTTCAACATGTTTCCATCCTCTTCCACCATTTGAAGCATCTTCTGGCAAAATTCCAAGCGAATCGGCAAGTCTGCAGCGTTCAGTTTGTTGGCCATTTGAATTTTATATGGGAATAAGTCCAAATCTTTGTGCATAATTGACTGTAATGACTGTCTGCTTACACCCATTTGAGCAGATAAGCTTCTTGTCGAAACACGTGGATTGTTTTGTATGGCAGCAGCTACAGCAGCGATTGTTTCCTCCGTTTGAACTGAAGGGTTTCGATGGTAAGGTCTTCTGTTGACTGTCCCATGCTCGGCAAAATTGTTTACAAGTCTTATTATGGTCCATCTGCTCGGAGGATTGCCGCCAAACGTGCGCCTATACCCTCTTTGAACCGAAACTACGGACTCCAGTGCGTGATAGCGGCGGACAATCCAAATTCTTGTTTCAGTGTCCCAGTTATCCATTTTTGTTAAACGTAAAAGTCAATCTGAAAAATAAAAGAAAAATTAACCAGATTCATTAAATAGAAAAAAAGTTATTTAATTTTTTCTTGGTAGCGGCTTTCATTAGCCACCCTGTATGTATGTATATATATATTGGTGTGGTCTTTAACCGATTTCGATAAATTTGTTTTTTTTCGGAAGATCTGTGTCCCAAAATTTATTATGATACCCTAAATGGTTTTTGGTTTATGATTATTAATATTTGTTAAAATTAAAATAAATAGTGGTGATTGTTGTTGGAGCAAAGCTCGAATTTTTATGTTTGTTTGTTAATTGACACTGGGATACGAACCCAAGCTTAGTTGTTAGAGTACTCTAACAGCGGCTTTGGTGCAGACACTTGGGTTCGTATCCCAGTGTCCGAGAAGGGGTCTGATGAGAAGTTGGGTACTTCGAAACATGTCATCCCATACCATCGCTGTGCATATCGTTGTAATTTTTCCTCTAATATCAATTAAAATAAATAATATTTTCAATCACATTTTGTTTTTTTTTTTCAAAAAATATTCCTGAATATTACACAATGTCACTTAGACATTACGTAAACTTTGGGGTTAAAGAAGACGAGTAGCTTCATTAAGTTAACTTTTTTGTCTTATTATTATTATACGATGGGCGCGGAGCACATTTTACACCTCGGGTGTATTCATTTAGGGCGAGCGCTGTGACTCTGAGATATTGGCAGCAGGTTTGAGTATTCTTATTTTTGTTGTGACGAAACCCCGATTTGGGATGGCAAACATATACAGTGCCGGACATAATTATTGGCACAGTCGTTTTCTGTGATTTTTGCAAATTTTGGCATTAACAAAATTATTTTAACAAAGACTATATAAAAGACAAGAAATTTATCAAAATTTTAAATTTCTTTTTACAGAGAGTTCTTGACACTTTTTGCTGATTTTTGGCACTTTTTTTTCTTGTGGACTTGTGGTTTTTCCTCCATACAAGTTTACTGACACAATTTATTTTATATGAAAGAAAACACTTTACTTAAGATTAGCACCTTATTTTAATAAAATTTAACTCCAAAAAACCAAATTTAAATTTTGATAAATTGAGTTTTAAACGAATTTTGCATATATTTTTAAAATAAAAATTTACAATTTTTGTATTAAACATTGACACATGCTTTTATATAGTCTTTGTTACAATAATTTTATTAAAGCCAACATTTGTGAAAATTGCAGAAAACGACTGTGCCAATAAATATGTCCGGCACTATATATTTCATAAGGTGATTCAGGGTTAAAAGAGCACCCAGGGCAGATGAAGTAAACGAAAGAAACATGACCAAAGCTTACGTTGCTTAAGCAAACACACCAATATAACATCATGCATATTCACAACGCATGAACTATTTTAGTTAGTACCGACTTAACCAAAAATTTGGTTGAAAAACGATTTATCACAGAATTAATATCTCAAATACCCTATCTTACTTTTACGCTGAGACAATGAGTTTTTTGTTAGTATTTTTAATATAACAAAACGGTGGTTTAGCTGCATTAGTCAATAAATTAACCCATTTTATTTGGTCTTATAAATCTATATTACATCTATAGAACAATAGGTTAATATCAATTGCAACCTTGCTTGCCTTAAACTAAAAATTCGTGCAAGCCGATAACTCTATTCATGCAAAGAAATTTGCCGCACTGAACTCTATATCTGTCTAAATTTCTTTATGGCATTACATACCCGCTCTAGTGCAGCTGGGCATAAAAAGTGTAAGCTATCACTGTTTTTCTCAAAATAATTACAAATTTGTCTAAATAATTTATGTTGATATTCCAAATTAAATTTCTATTTAAATGTTTATAAAATACCGCGAATATCTGCACAAATTAGTGAGCACAATTTCAACTATTCGCAAATAGAAATACGAAACCAAATCAAAGTAAAATGAATAGAAAAAAATTATGAAATAAACATCAAGAGTGATTTTGTAAAATATCAACAAGTACATACATAAACAAATTTGAGTAAATTGGTCAGTACGTGATTGCACCAGAAAACAAAAACAAAATTAATTTGCATGCGCAATTTAATTGTAGACAACCCGCAACTGCTGAATATGGCCCTTGCATCAGAAATAGCTCATACGACATGTAGCACGCCGAGAGGCGAACTTTTCATCCACAGAAATTGGGTGCCGAAAAATATATAAAACAAATCAAATTTGCATGTTTTAGTTTGTGATTGAGGAAACACAAAGCAACGTAAGGCATGGCGCACATTTTTTGTGTGCGATGTATTATTTTTCATAGTTGATAAATGAAAAAATATATTACAGGAGTACGAGGGCAAATTGAAATTTCGTTGAGTTTTTGCGTAAAAAAATTAGTTTTTTATGCAAAAAAGCATTTTGTCTTTTAAAGTGATCTCCTTTTAGGTCGAAATACTCAATTCAATTTTTTTTTCACATTTTGTTTTTTTTTTTTCAAAATAATAGAATTTGGAAAAGCTTTCGATATACGTAGGCATTTGTTTCAGTGATGATTTGTTTTGTGGAGCAAGAAATAATCAGAGTAATGTAAAACAAAAAGCTATTCGCAAAAAAGCTGCTAAACTTTACTTATCAATGAACTTTTGGTGCCGCATGTCAATCATGACCATCTGGCGGTTTTGTTTTGCCTACTTGCTACTTATATATCTTTTGTAACGAATTTTGCGTGTATAGAATTCCCAATAGGTCCTTTTGTTAGGTCAGGTACTTTAAGAATGTATTGCGTGGCCATGAAGTTATATACCTTTTTTGATTTTCAAACCATTAATGAATAGGAAAGGTTTGTAAGTATGAGAATAAGAAGAGATGGGCCCATTAATAAGTAAACTGAAATAATAAGGACGATGAGCTGAGTCGATTTAGCCATGTCCGTCTCCCCATCCGTTTGTATGTCTGTCCGTCCGTCTATTTGAACGCAAATTTTTCAAACATAAAATGTGCATGTATTTGTATTTTGAAAAAATGTGGTTAGCAGTTGTTGGTAGTGTTGCCGGCCTACCACGTCGAAGGTCCAAGTTTCGAGTCCTGGGACTGGTAACATGAAAAGTGGTTTGAAAAAGTATTTCAAAACGGAGTCGCCCCTCGGCAGTGATTTGGGAAACTCCCCGAGTGTCTTTCTGCTACGGAAAGCTTTACAGCAAAAATTCATCTCCTTTGTAGATGCCGCTGGAAGTCGGAAAAAATCTGTAGGCTCCGCCAATATGTAGGAAAAAATTCAAAACGACACACCACAAATTTCAAGGGAAGCTCCGCGCAAAAATCTCTTAGGACGTTTATGATGATATACCTGTTGTATATTGCACCATACATTTATATTTTTTTTAAATTAATTTACCCCTTAAAACTCATAACAGAAGTGTTTTTATTGAAAACAATCCGCTGGCTTTATAAGACGAACTGAAAAATATTAAAATAGACCTGCGTAAATTGGTATGCCATAATGGATCACTACTACGTATATAATGTTCGTTTCCACCCGAACTTGGACTTCCTTACTTGTTTTTTTTTATTTTACCCACACATTTTTAGCAAATTGAAAAAGCCACCTAATTATTAAACTTAACTCATATCTGGTTTTATAAAAATTATCAGTTCTTTCACTGTTTCTCCCATAGAGCATAAAAGGCCTATGCACAACTCAAAACATGGAGGTAACACATTTATCACTATCCTTTAACGATCAAACAACATTTATATACATAAAAATTATATGCTTTAGTAGTAATAAAATTGATACAAAAAAATGTATCAACTGCGAATCAGCCCATTTACTAAGTAATCATAAATCATTTTGTGTGCAACCTTTTTGCAGTTAGCGGTTAATTCAATTTAAACAACTTTCACTAGCCAAGTGCAGGTTAATGGTTAGCACAGCAAAGCAAGAAAAAGGGAAAATTCAAATGAAAACGTCAAACCCAAAAGGACGAGCTTTGTGAAAAAGCGAATGGTCGTTGCAGCAGCTGCATTTGATTGAGTGGCTTGTTGCGCGCTGTGTTCCAGCGAATGGCTGAGGAGATGAACTTGCAAAAGGCGCGGGCAATGATAGCCGCTTACATTTCCGTCTCAATTTTCTACATGTTTCTTGTTTTTAATCCGAATGCAATCAAAATGCAGCACAAAACCTGTGACTCAAAGGAACCAAGATCATCAGTCAGGCCACGTAAGCTGCAGCTGTCCAACTAACTGGCGACCTTCAAATTACACGAACCTACAAGAAAGCGTGAGATTCTGTGATGCGGAAAAAGATAGTTTATATATGAGAATGAATGAATGAGTCTACATAACCATAATGGAAGTGTTCTTTTAGATGATGTCACTGTTAACAACAACATCAACAACAACGAGATGATGTCCATGCAATTCTTACTTGGATTTAATACCCCTTTAGGGTGCAGCCTTCAAAAAGAAAAGCTCTAGAAATATATTTAATACAGACATGTTAAATTTGATTAGTAATTAGTAATCAATTAATTAGACGGCTTTTTAAATTGATAATGATTAAGAAAACGCAATTATTAATTGATTACGATTAGAAAAAATACAAAAAATAATTATGATCTTTTACGATTATTAAAAAAATAAAATAAAAAAAGTGGTTTGATTACTTTTGATTTTTTTTGGATTTTTTCTTTGATTATTTTTGATTTTTGTGTATTTTTGATATTTATGTGCTTTTACAGAAATCAAAAGTAATAAAAAAGAAATCCAAACAAATTAAAAATAATCAAAAGTAATCAAAACAACTTCTTTTGATAATATTTTAAATTAATTGGAAAATAATCATTAAAAATTTTAAATAATTGTACAAACCGGTGATCATTACGATTAGTAATCATTATTTAACAGGTCTGATTCAATAGTTGATCAAAACTTATGATATGGTGCTTGTATGGTATGAGAGTGACTAAAGCGCAGTAAACTTCGTTTAACCTAGAAATTAGTACGTACATAGACGATATAAAAAAAATGGGAGTTGTGAGAAAACACCTCTTAAGAGACCCTTAGACAAAAGCGCGATATGCCAACTGCATGTCTTGCTGGCGTCATATCACCTTATAATACAAGTCATATGTTGAACTTCTAAACTAAGAAAGTGTAAGAGGGATGGCGGATAGACCAAGTGTAGACCGAGCGGGATCGGAAACTTGGTGTTTACAATTGGTCATAATTGGCTTAGAAAAGAAACAGTTGGTCAGCTTTTTTTGACTGCCAAATCACAGACATCCAAACTAAACCGAACCTTCTAACCAGAGTCCTCAAATCAAGAAACTAATCGCGGAAAGCGATGAGCATAAACTGACCAAGTGAGAAGAGTACGATTTCGAAAAACTATTTTAATTATTTAAATTAATTTAATTAATACGATTAAATTAATTCATTGTAAGCGCCACAATCACCATCTCAGTGCTAGCAGCGACGAGAGGACAATGACCTGTAGCCAATGCGAATTTGATCTTGCAGCTCTGGGTGTGTGATAACATTCTACATAGCTCTGCATTCGGATGTGGGATGAGTCGCGTGTTGGGATTGCAGCGATATCCTTCGAAGTCCCAGCCAATACAGCTCAGCCTTCCATACATACACCTATATAATGTGCGCTTATGGAGGCGGTGATGTCCAGCTAAAGAACCAGTACCCTTTGACTTATTTCTCGTAGTAGTAACTAGTAACCCCAGCTCAGGAACAATACTTAGACGAGGAATCATCAGTCGGCGAATGTTCTTGTTGTTGTGGTAACGACAAAAACACTCCCCAAAGGTTTTAGGGAGTGTTGTCGAATTAACAGTTTTTGGCCGGATTTCAACTCGGTACGCTCCGGTACTCCCTTGCCCGACTGTCGTGGTAGCGATTTATGACTATTGAAACCTTCTAGGTCATGTCACCCCTCCTTCCGTAAGGAATGATAAGATGGGAAATGAGAGGTGAGAGGCATCATATCCGTAGATCAACCATTACCTTTGTGCATATGAGTCGCCTCTTACGACCGGTATGCCTACCTCGGGCATATTCTAAACCCCTAACCCTCAGTGGCATCAGTCGCCGAATGTAATCAATGACCTATTGACCCGACTCGTCACTCCAGTGAGCTGTTACTGCTCCACTCCTGCTACCGTCTTTCTTCCGCTATCGCTGCTGTAAGTGACAAAGCCATACTTAACTGTTGTCGCATGCTAGCTGTGCGAAATCTGCCGTATCATACTACCTTTCAACTGCTCCTGAGATGTGCTCACGTTCGCTTTCCGCTCCGGACTACTTCATTCATCTGCCCCACTGAGTCGTTGTGCGGTTGTAGCAGTGCCACCGGAGGAGGGTTTTTCCGATATCATCCGCCCGGAACTCCTCCATAAGCGCCTATATAGCTCTCCTCTCGCATTAACACTCTCCGAATGGAGAAATATGAAATCTCTAAGTGAGGCACCCTATTAATAGTAGTAAAAACATGTACGTTTTCAAAAAGCCTTACGCACCGCTACCTTTTCCAACTGGTTACAACTGAGCTCAGTAAAATTTCTGAAATCAAAAGATGATCGGAAGAGGTTACCTAATCTGAAGGTAACCACCTACATACCAAAATTCTTAGAAGGCATAGCTTGTGTACACAAGTTCTTTGAGTAAGACGAGTCTTCAAAAAGCTAGCCAGTAAAAAAGGAAGATAAATGAAAAACCGTGGGTAATTTGACATTAATAAACAACATAGCCGCATACAGAGGATATCTAGCAACAAAGTAGAGACATCAAGCGATCATATCATTTGCTCATCATAATTAATTTTTCCGCTTCACTTTTTCTCGCTTTACTTGCGGTAATCACTTTAAAGTAAATGTCTTCTTTTAGTACCAGCGTGGTGACGCTAATTTTTTTCTCTTTTTTTTTTTTTTGAAATTTTGATATAAACTTAATTAAGCGGTTGAACTGGCTGCAAGCTAATTTAAATAAAGTTTCTTGAAAATAGGAAAACTCACTTACTAGAGGAGTAAGCGATTCAATTTGGCAGTGGATTATACAAACATAACGATGTGATGGTAAGCAATATCAGATATATTGCAAGCCGTTTCCCTGTGTCCCATAAACCGTTTTCTGGCCCCACATTTTGAAGCGTAAAAATTAGAGTAGGAATGGGAGTAAAGATAGATAAACATTGAGATAGGAACAGTAATGAAATTAAAATTAGGTATAGGCATTGGAGTAGTTAGAGTAAGAGAGAGATATACTACAAAGAAGAACCAAACGAGTACGAAGCAACAGAGTAAAAGAGAGAAGCAGTGTAATGAATTTTCAGGCAGGCCGAGGTCTTTGTTACCACTACCTAATGAGTTGTCGCATTTTTTTCCATGAAATTACCTCACAATTTTCTGTTGTTGTTGTTGCAGCAGTACTTGGTGCTTCCTAATTTGAAGGTTTATTAAAGAATTTGTCTATGGGTAGATAAAAAGCACACAGATGGAGAGCTCATAACAGTCGCTGGCTAAGAAATCAGTGAGAAAACGTTTAGACTTTGGCAATAGATCTGGGAAAGTGAACACCGAGGCAGATCGACAGCGAGACTGATTACTAGAAAATCTGACGAAGTTAACTACTGCGTTACCCAAATGCTCTCTGGGCATGGGTACTTCAAAAAGTACTTATATAGAATGGAAAAAGTCAAAGATCCAGAGGCATGTATGGAAATGCAGACGGAGACGATGCTGAACACACATTCTTCAAATGTTCAATATGGGCCGAACAGCGACAAGTGCTCGAACGAAGTGTCGATAACGTCATAAAAAAATGTTGAGCCGCCCGGAAGTGTGGAAAGAAGTTATCAACTTTGTACAAACTGCACTCAGCGGGACCTGGACGCAGGTACAATAGAAGGCTCTTAAGGAATGATAAATATGGGACGCCACCCTGAAGCAATACGAAAGTGGAAGTTTTTTAGTCCACGGACACATTGCTGGTGCGACGGTATCAGCTACCGTGAACTAGGCATTTTTTAACCCTCACCTGTTGGAGATTAACCTTATATAAGTCTCTCGTAATTTATAGTATTCTACCATGAATACTTCCAAACTATGCAGCACAGGAAATCTAATCTAAATGTCACGCCCAACTTCTCCATCATACAAGCTTCCGAATTCTAAACTTTTCTCGAGCTCACTTTTTATATTTAAGAATTAAGGAATGTATATATATCCATGTCACTCCATCTTATTTTCTCATCTTTTTCTATCATTTTCTTTGTTTCTTTCGTTCTTCATTTCTGTCACTCACCCTTTCAATATCTCAGTTCATCTCATTCTTAGTATTTTTCGTACCCTGCGACCCAGTCGTTGCCTACCTTTTACTCTTTCTCCACTTCTTTCTCTCCATCACACTCATATTTCTCTCTTGTAAAATATCACTATATGAAGCATTTTACATGTATAATTTTGCATATGACTTAATTATATAGATAAACTTATGCATCCCACATACCAATCAAGGAATCCATATTACGAAAACCACTTTCCCCATGAATTTAATAAAGTTTATGGAGTACAATATAAGTTTGGCTTGTCTTCAGTTCGCAATGCTTGTATACTTTCCATTACTGAGACATTATTGAGATAAATCACGCAACCAAGTAAATAACCGCAACCTATTTGTATGAATTTCTATGTATGTGTACGGTGTGCAGTTAAACACATACATAAATACTAGTTTACTAATAAATAAAAGCGTATGTGTACCTTTGGAATATTTATGAGCTAACTTGCGTCAAATTCGAGTTAACTCAGGTGTCAAGTCAGAAGCTTTGTACCCGTGTCTGGAGTGCTTCTATTTCGTGATTACGTCAAGGCTATTTCCCATGATAGCTGGAAGATCATTTCGTTATTATTTCAAGATAAATTAAGAGCTGTCTTCGGAATCACAGTGGTGTACTTTTTTCGTAACCATCAAGCTAATAATATGGAACAATTTCGGGATTGCGGGGTATCACTTTCGTGTCACTGAGGGCCCTTAGCTAATACTTTGGAATAGTTCGGGACTTTCTTTTATTTTCTTAGCTGTTTTGGGACCAATAGTATTTTTGCATTGAACCATTAAGTTAATAGTACCTGGGCGACGGGGCTTTCCTAGGCAATTTTCGAGAATGCCATATAATTTAGTTTATATACATAACCCTTTATAGAATATGACGAAAAATATTATAAATTTTTGATACCCACATGGGCTATTTCAGTTTATTTTTTAAATATTTTAGATAGGTGGCAGCTCGTTAAAAATCTCCTATGCATCAAGAGATTTTCGAGTATTAATGGGATTATGTGGCAGACCTAGGTGGTAACCCTATTTGAAATATTCTTAGTTTGATATCCATATTACCATATATCATTTCAATACAAAAAAAAAATCAAATTAGTCGCAACCCCATAAAAGCGCACTGAGTGGTAACACCTAGGTAGAGCTTCGTACACCGTAGTACACTACCGACATAAAAAATTTCATTCGAATCGGTCAAGCCTTTTCCAACATAGTGTGGACCTACAAATATACAAGACTATACGATTTTCATAATCAAGTCCTAATTTCTTCAGGATCACTTTAAACTTTTCTCAACACATTTGATAGCTTATATATTGACCGCTTTCATTATTATTTTCTATTATAATGCAGATGTTTAAATCTAGATCATTTCTGCATTAACTTTTAACAATTTCGGCATCACAGCTTTATTTCGAGATACTCATCGTAAGCATGTCAGAATTACCTTTCATTTACTTTGAAGTGCGGAGTCGACAAGCTGTTGGTGACCATAGAGGTGATACATTTTTAGGTTTAGAAACGTTTTGGATGTTAGATATTTTGAATAAAAATTTATTGTCTCCAAATTTTGTTCATGTACTCTTAATTAAATAAGGAAGGATTAAGAAGGAAATCAAGAAACGATGAACTTAATCTTAAATATAAATCGATGAGCAAAAAACAAAAAATTGGTATGATATAAATTCCGATGAAAAAAATCATCACAATATAGGGTCCAAATAATCCCGGAAAATCCCGAAATCATTCAGCACTGATCAATTTAACTAGACGCGGAACATGTGCAAAATGGTAACGATGGCTCCACAGATTCTTACCTATTACACAAATTATTCCTATCCATTTAGAAAATAACCAACGAACTTACCCTAAAATGCTTTCCAAAACTTAATGCCATGTGCACTCAGTTTACAGTTTAACATATTTGATACTCTTTGTAAGGTGTAGCAGCCTAAAAACTACCCAAGTTTGTCCCTAAATATTTCAAAGTTGTTATATGTCCGATTTATAATGCCTCCTTCGTCAACATTGCAGCTGTGTATGTGATTGTAAGAGTAACATGTGGTAGTGGTTCAGTGGTTTTCATGTCAGTAACTCTGTAATAAGGGAGTAAAATTTCTGGTTCAGCGCTCTATATAAAGTACCAACTAAAAACTAGTTGTAAAGTACCTAGATTCTCACTAGTTCAAAAAAGTCATGTGAGTAATCACAACAGGGCATTTTAGATATGCTTTTGAAAAAAAAAAAAATTTCTTTCCACAATGCCTTTTAACGATTTTTGTTTAAATGTAAGTTTTTTATATTTGTATCTTATATTTTAATAAGAATATCTTTAAGAAGAAACGATTAAATTGATATTTTAAGGTAAGCAAATGAAATGAAAATAAAAATTTCAAGACCGGTTTTGTGATTTTTTATGGTTATATTTTATAGCTTTTGTGTCTTATTAAAGATGAAAAAATTTAAAAAAAATAAAAAAAAAACATCATAGCTATTCGCAAAGATATATTACAAGCTCATAAAATTCACTTATTAACGAACTTTTGATGCCGATCGCCTACCATTAGGTCATCTGAACGATATTCATTTGCTTGCTGAAAAAATGAATAAAAGAACTATTTCCTTATAAATAAAACAGACAGTTGGCTGGCCGGTTGGCTTGTGATTCAGACAAGTTTTGTGGTAATATACAACTAGTGAATTGTACTGCTGGGTTTGCTGTAAAAAATCGTGGGACTGATCTCTAAAGAGATCCGAGATCAATACCTTTCGTCTACAGGTGGCTAAAGTCGATTTTAATTTCTGTAGCGTACTTTTAGGTCTTGAAAGTAAACTTGTCCGTCCGTAACCGTATAGGCACAAAGGGCATCTGTCCGACACTACCCTTTTGGGCATGAAAGGGACCAATTAGTCTCTTCATGGGACATGTTAAAACAAAAGAAATCTCTTCAACCCATACGAAGAGATCAAAACTGACATTGGTCGCATGTTCCTTTGCGACTTATCCCGGACTCATCCTAGATTATTTGCATTTTTTGCAGGGTTGAATTAAATCCAACTATATACTAAAGGATATAATTGCGGATCACTCTATTTAGGGATTAGCGACACGTTATTTTGCAAGGTAACTGCAAACCTTGTCATTACTGTTACTTGTTTTCAAAATGAAGGAACATTTTGGCTGACATTATTCTCGCGTATAAAGTATCAACTTATATATCACCAGGAAAAACAGCAACAACAAAAATGGCAACGTAAAATAGTCGATAATCGATAGTAAGAGCACGACACGCGTAATTGAATACGAATCAATCAAATGATGACATTAAAACCACTCGATTTGTAGTCAATGCGAGTGAATATTTATGTTTGTATAACTACATTTACCCTGTAGCGAATAGCTCTAGTTCTAAGATAGTCGGCATCGAGTTCTTGTGGGACCACTAATAGTTCGCAAGGCCACCGCTAGTGGAAAAAGAGGAAGAGGGAAACCACCACTTCAATGAAAAGACCAAGTGAAGGCTGGCTGGTGATCTCAGTTGACTGAGCGAAGAAATCACTATCGGGTTATGTTGGGCTCCCAAAATCATTGAGATGGTTAAGTAAGAATATACGAAAGGTATAGTGGTTAGATTCTAGGGAGTAGCTCTGCAATTCTACAGTTGGCAGCTAAGTCATTTCATGGTACTACTTCGCTGGTTACAAAGCTAAAATTAATTATGATAAAGATCAGTATGAAGACTCAAAAGCAACTAAAAATGTATTGAAGTGGAGTCTTAATTGCAGGGTTTTAAACGTTTGCTCCAGCTCCGATCAAACTAGTCCGATTGAATACTGCAGGTCTAGGTGTAAACCAGAAACAACGTTCACTAGTTATTGATTTCCCAGTTGGTTAGATATATCTGTATGCACGTATGTGGTTAGCTGTTGGGTCTTAATTTTGATGGATGAATTGTTTATTGCAGCAGAAACAACAACAATAACAAACACATAATTGCTAGTAACTTACTCTGTACCATCATTAGCATTGAGTAAACGATTTATTGGCAAGGCGGATGGTGTTAACGGTAGTTGCACTATTGCCGGTGCATGGTTTGTGCTGCAGCAAACCTTAAAAGGAGTAAAAGTAGATTTACAAATGTGCATCTAAATGCGTAAAATGATAGTAAAGAGATAACAAAAAAACAGAGCAAAAGTTGTACAAATTCAAATGTGTTAGGCATCCCTGCAGCAAATTTAAAAGCAGCTACGCCTCTGTGTTCACATCCAATATGAGCTACGGATCTGTGGTATAATGAGGTGGGCGTGGTGCTCTATCTGGGTGCTAAGATAAAGGCAGATGACTCGATTAAAGTGTTCACTAACGAAATTTTTCAATGGTAAGTTCTCTATGGCTCAGTACTGAGCGATGGATCTCATGGTCTAAAATTTTCACAAAACTGCTCCAAAATTAACTTGGTTTCATCCCAGGGAGTCCTGCAGATATGAGAAGGAAAGACTGAAGTGTGAAGGTCTGGCCAAGGAGAACGAGACTACGTCGCTACAAAGCCTATAGCACAACAAAGGATGCAACAAGAAGATATTGATGACAATGCTACCTGAGGAGAGTGGCTGCGAGGAAATGATATGCTAACGATCAGCGCCGGTAGCATCGGGTGATAAAATGTGGAAATTGACTATGCCAGCAAGATCTTAGCTGGGTTAAACGTCGAAGAACTTGATGGCCGCGTGGATATCTGACGCAAGTGCTACTGCGCCAGCTGTCTGATTAACATGCAGCATGCTAAAACTTCCTCGGACGACTATGTGGTAATCCTCTTCGAGGAGGAAAACGATAGCTGAATATTACAAGAGCTCTGAATCTATTACTAAAAGATTATGGGCCTACAGAAACTGCAATCTGTGCTATTCTGATGGAGAACTAAAACCTGGAGAACGTACGCTCCTAGGAGAGGGAAAGAGATTAAAGAGAGTGAGAGAGAGAGAGCGAGAGGTAGAGGTAGAGGGGGAGTTGCAGGTTATAGAAAGGAAGGAGAATTTTTGTTAGAAATATCCGAAAATATTATTCAAATTCAAGATGGACATCTTCACTGACATCTTGCAGAAATTGTATACAAAAAAAAAATAAGACTAAGTAAAATTATTTCATTACATCCCCCAGTACTTATAAAAAGTGTTAAAGCTAACCTTTTTGAATACTAGGCTATAAATTTCCATCAGAGCTACAGATATGTAAATATGTACATACATATACTTTTAGTACTCCATGTAACCAACAAAGACTAATGGCTGCGTCTAATGGCAGCGACAACATGACATGTGATGTGGCAAATTTAAATAGTGTTGCATGCTTATCCATGTGGCGCCACCAAATATATGCGATGTTTTGCATTTAAGCCCCACAACACCCGCACAAACCAGAGCACAAGTGAAATGGGCGGGTCAAACATGCAGCGCCAAACGAATAATGGATCGCTCTGCACCGCATGCAATGCCATCCAAGCTAAGAGAGATGTACACAGATGGCTCAAAAAATGCACGCTTATTGAAGAGAATGAATAGACCGTGTATGTGTATGTGTGGATTATTGTTTGTTGCTAGTATATGCGTGCGATTGGTAAATTAATTGTGCCATCAATCGCGTTGGATATGAACCGTAATAAAACTTGTCTCAGATGTTATACATACATTTCCATATTGATGGATAGATAACAAGTAACATAAAGATAAATAAGAATGAAGGTAGCCAGAAAATGAGTTTTTGAATGCGTTTAGTGCTTTCATTTGTAGCTGTATTGGTGCTATATATTGTTTTATTTAACTACTCAAAGCGCATCTTAATAGCGATTATATCCACGTTCAAAAACCTTATATCACATTTCTTTAAGCCTTTGTGTATCATATTAAAACTAAGCAGATTTTATTCGATTACATCACGTCACATCAATTCAAAACATCACATATCCTTATATCTTCATTTTCTACTTATCGCATTATAATTGATCATAATTTCTGGGGTGACATATTCCGGCAGCTGGTCATTTTATATCGCATATAAAAACATATCACATCACTGTAATTTATTCCATTAAGTCATATATGTAGATATCATAAATCCAGGTGCAGGGTATGCGTGTTGTTTATACAAATTTATCGTGCTTTTGTACATTTTGTCACATCGCATATAGGTCACATAGCATCGCCACATAGTCTCATGTGATATTTTTCACTGTAACATTATTTGACAGATAGTATAGCAACACCTCACATCGCGTTATTCTCAATGCTTTTTTAAAGCTTTCCATTTTGCCATATCATATCTATTCAATTAAAGTTGCAAATATCTCATCACACAAAATCACATCATCAGCACTCTGGGAAGACAATTAATTTCGCGCAAGTTCTGCATAGACAAATTAGTTAGTACGACATTACATAGCGTGTAATTGCTAAATCTTATTAGATATAATACTGCACTACAATCCAATATATTACATCTTGTCACATAAAATCGCATCAGCTCGAATCACATCACAACTTATTAAAAAGTATTGCCCACATAGTTGAATGTTAAACTTTGCGTCAGTTTTTCGTAACACATTATATTGCTGTTAAAAATACTTTCATATGATGTATCACGATTGTACGCATCTTCGGTTTTTCTCTGATTTTTAAGCTACACTTCACACCTTAGCGGTTCAGCATCAAACATAGCATATCGTATCACAAAGGTTCAGTTCACATCACCATCAAAGAGTCCATACGAGGTGTGTTCAAAAAGTATCGCAAATTTTGAATTTTCGCTGGTTACGTATATTCGAATTTCGAATTTTTTGTGGCGTTATGTTGGTACTCATGTCTCTCACTTATGCCGACAAGCTCGGCCATTTTAAATGTTCAGTTAATTGTTGACAGCTGCTTTGCTTGCACGTGTTTTGGATCGTCTTCGATTTTTACCTATTCAAAAAAATGGATCAAAGAACCTGTATCAAATTTTGTGTGAAAAACGAAATTAAGTGCGCGGATGCATTCCGAATGTTGACTGTGGCATACGGAGAAGCTACCTTGGACCGAAGCAACGTTTATCAGTGGTACAAAATGTTCTCAGAAGGCCGAGAAGATTTGCAAGGAAGAACAAAAATTGGCTTTTGCACCACGATAACGCCCCTGCTCACGCATCGTTGCTTGTGCGCGACTTTTTGGCCAAAAACAACACACTAATGATGCCGCAGCCACCGTATTCCCCCACATCTGGCCCCCTGTGACTTATTCTTGTTCCCTAAACTGAAGAGGCCCATGAAAGGACGACGTTACGCTTCTCTTGACGAGATAAAGACGGCATCGAAGGAGGAGCTGAACAAGATACAAAAAAATGATTTTTTGAAGTGCTTCGAAGATTGGGAAAACCGTTGGCACAAGTGTATATCTCATGGGGATTACTTTGAAGGGGACAAAATAGATATTCATGAATAAATAAATATTTTTTGAAAAAACACAAAATTCGCGATACTTTTTGAACACACCTCGTACTAAGCAGATATTGAATGTTGAATGTCACGAGAGGAATAGGTAGCTCATCATATTATATTCAAACTTGCTTTGATATTTATTTGTGACCTTTTAGCCATATCGCAGCAACTATTATATCATAACACAAAGTTTATTTCGACGGAGCAGATTCTTTAAACAGCATCTTCACTGTGGTCAAAACTAGGGGACCTGTTGGCTTTCAAGCACTTAGAAGACACTGCTGATGATACTAGGTACCGGGCTTCCCGATTAGGCAGGACGATATATGGTTAGTACAAGCCAACAAAAAGCAATTATTTGACGTCACATCACACACAAAAGGGCTCGAACTTAAAATAAAAAAAAAAACTGGGGAGTGTCAAAGTTCGAACACTGCCTTCATAAAATTTTCTATTAATTTAATTAAGAAGTTAAATTTGTTGATTTGCAAATCTCATGTGATTATTATTTCAGCTTCATTTATAAGGCTTAAAATACATTAAAAAAAAAAATCAAAAAAATTGATTTAAATCAATGTCTTCAATGGCAGAAAGTGCAATAAAAAACCTTCAACTAATCAAAAACATCAATGCCTTGTTATACATGCAACAACAATTCTCTCACAACAACCTTGCAAATAACGTGAATTTATAGCAATTTTAAAGCATACGAACAAATAAACTCATATATTTTACTATTTTCAACAACAAATGTGTATTCCCTTGTAACTCGCAAGGGCAAAAACTAGATAAATGAAATTCTGATGTAAATTTGATTTGTTCAAATACGCAAGCAAAACAGCAGCTTCAAACAACAGCAAAAACAATAATCACGAAGTCACACAATCACACAGACGGATTCAATACCGATTACAAAAACAAGTGCAACAATGATGAAATGATGTTGCAGTAATGTACATATGTATGTTTGTAAGTATGTAACGCCTACTATTGAAGTTACAAGCAGCTTACAACTACATGCTTGACAACCAAGTAAATACAACAAAAACAACAACTAAACTTTACAGGAAATGCAGCAGCTGCAATTCGATCAAAATGTGGCACAAACCTGACGTTACCAACTCAATCCATTTGACATTTTTACTTACAACAAAATAGTCACACCCAGCCATCCATACAATCTTACTTTCCATGCAGTCAAACCAACTAGTTTTAAGCTATCTCACAAATGGTATTAACCGAAGTCAAAAAAGCCAGCTCATTGAAATTTTGACATGAAACAAATCGTCTTTGTAACATAGGAAATAAACAGGGTCAAAAAAAAATGAAATTGCCTTTGAAAACTATATCGATAATATTTTCAGAATGGCCAACAAAAACCACTATAGAAGTAACGGAACTTAATACTAATTACTAGATTTTGTAGGACTCTCATTTTTGCTGTAAAACTTCGAAACTATTGAAGTAGGGAGTTTAATTCCCTACAAAAAAAAAGAGACTTGGGAAAATTTTCGTAATATGGGACACTCCAGGCAAACTACAGTATTCTCCTAACCAAATTACAATATTCTCCCAAACCTTTAAATAATTCTTGTTACATGTTTTTTTTGTCCACTAGTTTCATAACATTCAAAAAACACTAGTCTTGAACTAGTTTGTTGTTTGACCACTTTGTTGTTTTCGCCGTATTGATGTACATGCAAAAATAGTGCAGCAACAGCAAAATGATTAATTATGCAATATTGCAATTGCCCTGAAAATTAAAATGCAAATAGTACTTACGCTTGTAGTTAAATTAAAAATGGGTGGAGACTTGTACTTTAGTACTTATTTGAGTGACGTGGGGATTTTAGAAGAGCTTTCGTTAGTAATTGCTAAAGTGAAAAGCGGTTTGAAGGGATTTTATAGAATGGCGGGGAATGAGTTTGGAGTATAAGTGCGTAAAGTGCGTATGCAAGTATTAACATGGATATTTTGGTGCAAGTTTCCCTTACCAACCAGCAGTGGGTAAAAGTCTGGGCAAACGGTGGATAGGGTGAACTAAAAAAAGTGGGTATTTTGTGCGAAGAGATTGACCATGGTGGAAGGGCTTCTTAGTGTAGGTATGAGGTTTAAAAGGCTGCATACTTTTAGGCGCCAGTTCTTTTGGAAACATATTTGATAAATATGCCCCTACAAACCATCTCTAAACAACTCTGCAGTGGTGAAAAGCATGATTTCAAACAATCACAAAGTTTTACGAACACCATTTCATATTTTTGGAAACAACAAGTGCCTAAAAGTATGCAGACTCCCAGCCTACACGGAAAACAAATTTTAAAACGGTTCAAAAATGCAAATCTTTAAACTAATTTAGCCAATTTTATATCCGATTATTGGGGTCGCGCCACCCATTTTCGACCAGAGTTTTTAACCACTGATGGTTGGTATAGTTCGTACTGAGCAAACAAAAATGCTAATGGTGTTGTAGTCCAAGTTCGCACCTTAGCAGCGGTGGTTAACCATGCTTGGTGGGGTTGTTATACGGGATATTATGAAATGTATGCAAAGAACACTTCAAATGCTATTGCCCTACTTTGAAGTGACAAACAATCGCATGTAATCCTCTGCTTGAATACATTTATGGGAATATATAAATAAAATTTGTGCACTATATGAAACTGCGGGGTAAGGAAATTTAAGAAATATGCATTTTAATAGAAAAAGTCGAGTCAATTACGCGGCGAAATGCAAAAACTCTAAATTGAAATGCGCTTAAGCAAAAGCTTGTGTGTACAGAACATAGTATAACCTAGTTTTCTAACCACCAAACTTATAAAAAAAAGTTTACAAGGCTCTTTGAATTAAATATTTGCATTGTATTGTTATTTTACAAAGTATTATAAACTTTATAAAAAACTTTTAATGTTTAGAAATGTGTGGGAAACTTTTCATCTATGTTTTTTGTCAAAAATTCATCTGACATTGAAATAATATTTCTGATCTAACCAGAGCTGTTAAATAATGATTACTAATCGTAATGGTTACTGGTTTGATGAATTATTTTCTTGAGAATCCGTTTAATGATTGATTGCCATTACTTAAAATTTTTAATGATTATTTTCCAATTAATTAAAAAATTAATCACAAAAATCCCGATTTTTTACGATTATTAAAAAATTAAAAATAATCAAAAAAGGTTGGTTTGATTACTTTTGATTATTATTCATTTTTTTTGTTCTTATTTATTATTTTTGATCTTTTAAGATTATTAAAATAAATCAAACCTTTTTTTCTAATTTTTTTTTGATTTTCTTTTGATTATTTTTACGATTTTTTCAGTACTGTTGATGCACATTGTTGAGCTTATAAAACAATACTGAAAAGATTAAAAAAAAAATGTTTTTAAAATCAAAAGTAATCAAAACCACTTTTTTTGAGTATTTTTGATTTCTTTCAATATTCGTAAAAAATCAGATTATTTTAAAATTTTTTCTAATCGTAGTCAATAAATAATTGCCTTTTCTTGAAAAACAATTAAAATAATCATTACCAATAAAAAAAACTCCGTCTGGTTAATTGATTACTAATTACTAATCAAATTTAACAGATCTGGATCTAACACATCTTATGATAAAAACTCAGCATAGCAATATTATCGTTAACTCCAGCTCCCTAGCTTCACGTAGTAGTTTTTCAAGAAAAATTCTTGCATTTTCACATCGCAACACATTAAAAAAAACAGCTCAGTTTGTATCACATCACTCCAAACAACAGGCATGCTATATCACATAGCGTCAGACATGCCATTTCATGTCACATCATAGTATCTCTTATTACATCACGTCACGACATCATACGATATGGTATCACAACGAATATTATAATAAGTAAACGCAAATAAATAAAACAAAATTACTGCCTTTCTGGTGCTTAGTTGCATACTCCCATGCAATATATGACACATGTACATTTATCAACAGACTTTAGAAAGTAATATTTTGATGCAGTATTCACATCGCATGATTTTTATCTCGGCACTTTAATGTTAAACCATCGCATACATACCTTTTGTTGTACCACTAGTGTATCATAACAAACCTTGCATATGATATGATAATGTTTCATTGTTATAAAGTTTTCTTAAGTGAAGTGTTTTCGAAAAGAGTTTGTTTAAATTTACAGCTTCGTGTTTGATTTTTTTGCGTTTCGAAATTAAAAACTTGACAACAGTGCACTTGAGTCGTTGGGGTGCATACACAAATAGATAACTTCAGTCCACTATTTATATAATTCATCATTTTCTCATAACTAGTTCCTGCAAAATTTAATTTGTTACCTATTTGAATTTGTTATCTATTAATTACTTGCCTTCCGTTTGAAACGATGAAGTAATCTCAGCTGTTAGTTGTTCTAGGTACGGTTTTCGTTTAGCTGTTGTCATAGTTTTTATTTATTCATTATTTCTCTCCCTCTCCCCTTCAGTGTGGATACTGTTTCTTGAATTATTATAGTATGTATCTCTGCTTCAATATCAAACTAATAAAAAATATGAGGCACTGCAAAAATTACTAGCTTATATCATTCCTATTGTATTTACATGCGCACATAAGGATTTGTATAGCTTAGAACTTATTTGTTTATTAGGGTGAAGTAAACTATCGCTAAGTTAACTTAAAAAAATCTGCAAACGAGAACTTCTGATAAATGCAGCCAAATGGCTAAGAGTTCGTCTTTATTGCTGCTAAAGAAATTTTCTGGTCAACAGGAAAGCTTTAAATTTTTTTTTTTTTTTGCGCAACTGTGTTTCTAAAACTATGTTTTTGTTATGTATATTATCGTTATTCAATGTGCGCTTCGTAAACTTACTCACCTAATATACTTCACCGAGCCTCAATCTAGATCCATTTTAGTTTAGTAAATTCAAATGAAATATTCAAACATTATTTTCTTTAATTCAATTTCATACAAATTGTTTTTCCAATAAGACACTGTGATCTACATTTTACCGAAAATAAAAATATATTTTTATGCTCATAAAATCGAAGTCTTAAGATCCCATTGAAATTTTGTGCCAAGAACTACGCAAACTCATGCATAAAAATGCTTGATCAGATATTGAAAGCGATGTGAGTTTATATGAATTGTGTACATACGTACGTACATTACTATATATTCAGGATTTGCTATCGTATTTATTTGCTATCGTATTACTCTGCAGGAAATATGACCTAAGACTGCACTGAAAGGAAGAAATGAGTTTCATTGTAGCTAGACCAGCAATAGTTCAATTGATCAACAATTACAAGGTGTTTTGAATTTTATATGAAACTAGCTTATACCCGAGGGTTACACCCCCCATTCCTATAAAAAAAATGCAGGTGTTAGGGATTAATTTCATATAACACCTTACCAAGTTTCAGTGGCCTAACGTAAATACTTCCAGAGATACGGACACTGAAAAATTCCATTTATACGGGAGGTGCCGCGCCCCCTTTTTCGTTATCCGCTGTTTTTCTGGATGTGGTAGGGATTAATGTCATATAACCCCTTAAAATTTCAGTAGTCTAACGTAAATACTTCCAGAAATACGGACTATTAAAAATTCCATTTGTATGGGCGGTGTCACGCCCCCTATATGTATCAAAATATTTTTTAGCCCATGACCATCCCGGTAAGGTATCCAGTTCGTGTTTCAAATTTGGTTACGATCGGTTAATACGTTTAGGACGCAAGTCGATCTATAGATACATGAATTTTATATACAGGGTGGCGCAAAAGTAATCCTGCTATCAGAAAATGCTATAAATTTTGCGGTTGGCCCCTAAAGTCAGTTCTGTTTTGACATTTGTGTAGTAAACACATGCGAAATACACGTTAATAAACAATGTTACGCTACCCTGCTCCAGAACGCGGAATATTGCTGACTATTTATTTGACCAATAATCGGTCGAGGCCAAACGGTTACTTTGAATGGTGAGCGCTACAGAGCAATGATCCACGAGTTCTTTTTGCCGCAACTTGATGAATTGGGATTGGAAAACATGTGGTTCCAACAAGACGGTGCAACAGCACACACTGCACGATATGCTCAAAGTAGTTGCTAAATAACAGAAAACAACAATGTTTTCATTTGCAGATTTTCTATGGAAATACTCGTATGTCTTAAGGCAAATGATCTTATTTGAAAATTACTTCGAGTTGAGTGGAGTTGCCAAAAACATTTAAAAAAAAAATGGATCTTTTCGCTAGCTGTTGAATTTTGTACTGTACATATAAGCGTTGGCTTTGATTGGTCATTTCGATGCTCGATAAATCTTCATTGCTTGATAAACAGTTTATATAATTGAAAGAAACAAAAAACAAGTAAGTAAATCGCCTTACTTATAATAAGTACAAACTTATAATAAGCAAAATTTTATTTTTAATCCCTTTCATTTACTTTTCTTTAATATCAATTAACAAATAGTATTTAGAAAACGGGCGCTGCCCCAAACCCAACTAACTTAAAATTGATTGATGTTGAACTAGAAGAAGATGCATCCACAGCGCACTCATAGAGAAATTTTCTTCATAGGGAATTAATAAGCATCTGCGTGAATATTCACATATTCACAAATGTACATGCTCATATTACCGTTACATATTTAAAAAAAAAGAAAATAAAAACAAAAACAACAACAAAACAAAACTTATGTGTGTAGCTCCTGTAGCACTCAAAGCTTTCATGAATGTTAAAAAAGCATAAACAATAAAAAGAAAAACAAGTATCATGACGACATACGGTTCAGATGTCAACTGCGTCAATATTTACATTTTGATTGCACGCAATGCATAGAATTAATTTGCATTTCTCAAAGAGATATAAGAGACAAGAAAACAACAACAAGCTTATGTGTGATGCGCATCTATGCATGCACTTCTAATGCAAAAAAATATATAAATCGTGTTTTTCAATACACGGTGAAAAACTTATATTAAATTTGAAACTTCTTTCAATGCATACAGTCGTGTTCAATATAAAAGTAGTGAAATTAAATTTGATATCTTTCGCCGAAATAACAGGAAGCTTTGTTTCTAATAATTGGCATTTAAAATATAGCGAATGCTATAAAGGGAACCATATAAAACGAAATAGTTTACACAAAGCTCAGGAAATTTAATTAAAGTTTAAAAAATTTACATAAAATATTTTTTGAAAATTTTTCAGCACGCAGTTTAATAGCTTATTACTTTTTTTGTCAAGGATGTAGGATATTTTTTTCCATAAAAAATTAATTTTTTTCATGCGTTGTATGGATGAAATCACTCCACACCCTTGAGGAAAAAAATTCTGAAAATTAAGGGAATTGATGGATTTCTTTCTTGCACAATGTTAGACTAGAATTGATTGGTTTACAAAACTGCGCACTCAAAAATTTTCAGATTTCGATGGCTATTTTGAAAGTTTAATTAACTTTCCTGAACTTTATGTAAACTTTGAAATTTCCTTTTATGTGTTTTTTGTTATGGAATTCGCTATATTTTAAATGAAAGTGATTAAAATCACAGCTTCTTCTTCGTCGAACGATATCCATTTTAATTTCACCACTGTTATATTGAACACAGGTGTACATAGAGATATCGCCAATTCTAACTTGTTCCAAATTTAAACTTTTCCCGTTTTCGACAAAATGTGTGTGATGAAACTTGTTTTAATTTTAAACAAGAAAATGGTTTACTTGCAAGTTTTCGAACGGACGTGCTTTTTATCAGAGTAATGTGTTACGCCCACTGAGCTACGCTACGCTTAAAAATTGTTGGAGAAATTTTGCATAACTTCAAAGTGCTTTCAGACAAAAAAATAATTACTGTTCTCGTGGGCAAAACGTTTAAAAGTTTTTGTTTAGTTTAAAAAGTATTATAAGATTTTAGATTTTGTACACAGTTAGATAAAAAATCTTAAATCTAAAAAGAAAGAAATTGGAGAACCTAGTAGGCAATTCATAGGTTTGGAATTTACTAGAAAAAGGTTAAACAAAATTGCTAAAGCTGATGAATATTTTCAAAATTTAAGCACAAGTTGGAAATTTAAGCGAAAGGTGAAAAGTGGAGAAATTAAATACAAAATATTAAGCCAACTAAGAAGATCATAGAATATAATTCAAACTAATTTAAATTATTGACAAATTAAATACATTTAATGAATACACTATAACAAGTTTGTGCTTGAAGTTGAACTTTATTAAAATTTTGTTTAGTAAATTCCAAAGATTTAAAACCTAACTGAACAAAAACTAGAAAGCTTAAAAATCGTTCAATCGTGCTAAAGAAAGAGCACAATTATTTTGGTTTTAATACTAAAATTTTTCAAGTCTTCATTTTTTCCAAAATATTGTTGTATGGTCCGCAGCTCAGATGAGAAGCTCGTCAAATCGAATTCTTCTAGTTTTAAATTTAAACCTTGTTCATCATTCATTTCCATTAATTTTCTCGGAAAATGTAATAGTTGGAATTTGAAGCTCCACCCTTTTTTTTCTAGACTTAAGTTTTTCTCTGTGTACTCAAGTTCACAAAGTGGTCGAAAATATGAGTAATACCTATTTATTATTATTATCTATTATTTTCCCTTTTCACCAATAAAGATAATTATGAACAAATCTGAAAAACTCCAAACAAGCACAAACATAGCAAAGAACATATTTCATAATATCTTAGATTTTTGCTTAAAGGACAATAACTATTTTATATGCAACGATAAAATATACTCTCAATCCTTGAAATTCCCCCCTCTCCCCCACGATCGCCGACATAATAATGGACGATCTTTTAAATAATACATACTCGGAGCTCAGAAAACAACAAAAAGGCATCAATTCTTAGTAAAATACGTAGATGGCATAGTTGCTACCCTGCAAAAAACGGAAATACTCCGTTTCATACTCCAAAGAATACTCCTACAGGAGTATCAGAGTACTCCAACACATATCCTCATCTTATATATAAATAGACAAGATGAAAAATGTGGAACCGTTTTCTGCTGAACTATAATTCTAGGGTATACAAATTATATATGTATAGATAAGAAATTTCGAGGTGTACTTTTATCCGTAAATAAAAAAAATTTAAAAAATCATTTTTATTATTGCTTTTTTATACCAACAATATTTGTTGATTTACGGCCTGTATATTTTCAAGTATTCATGAAACGAGCTCAGGGCCAAGAATAATAATTTTTCCCTTTTTGAGTTTTTATGAAAATTATTATTGCTTTTATTTTTTAATAATCATTTTTTTAATTAATTATTAAAAGTTTTATTATTGAATAGAGTAGGAAAAATGTTTAGAGACAACTGCCATAGCTTTTCTTATTGATCCATTTCGGAAGCTGCTAGACTTCACTCATCAGAGAAATTTTGGCACGCATTGCTAACCATTAAGCTAACAATACGCTGGTTTTGATGTCACCTAAACTCCTAGTTCTATTCTTCTTTACCATATGCATGAACAAACCCCGCCATCTGGCAGTTAGTAGTGTGATCATGATGGATTTTTGACAGATCTGTTTTATCATCAGAACTGTTTTATCATCAGATTCTTGGCCTTGAGCTCGTTTCATGAATACTTGAAAATATACAGGCCGTAAATCAACAAATATTGTTGGTATAAAAAAAGCAATAATAAAAAACCGAGAGCACACGGTAAGGCAGGCAGTTCTACTGATAAAACAGATCTGTCAAAAAATCCATCATGATCACACTACTAATTGCCAGATGGCGGGGTTTGTTCATGCATATGGTAAAGAAGAATAGAACTAGGAGTTTAGGTGACATCAAAACCAGCGTATTGTTAGCTTAATGGTTAGCAATGCGTGCCAAAATTTCTCTGATGAGTGAAGTCTGGTAGTGGACCAATGAATAACAAGCATTCGCACTGCAGCGCAGCTGTGTGTGAGTAAACGTGTCGTGCATTTTTGCTTTAGTTGTTTTTATTGAATTGATCACTGGCTACGTTGCCCAGTGTCGGCGGCTCTCCTGAGAGCACGAAAAGTTGCTTTGTTGAAGACATAAACAAGCAATTTCAAATACGAGCAAATATGTAAACTTCATGCTCCTACCTACAAGCAGGGTTTACAAAAACAAAATAAATGATCACTCATAAAGAGTATTGAACACCGAAGCTTGATTTGTATTTATTTGTGGTTGGGTTTGTGTAAATTGAAATAAAGTAAAATAAAATAAAATAAATTAAATAAGATTAAAAAAAAATAAAACAAAGTTTATTAAAATAAAGTGAAGGGAAGGACAGTAAAGGTAAGGAAAGGAAAGGAAAGGAAAGAAAGGGAATGGAAAGGAAAGTAAAGAAAAGAAAAGGAAAGGAAAGGAGGGGAATGGAAGGGAAGGAAAAGGAAAGGAAGGGTACGGAAAGGGAAGAATAAAATAAATTCAAAATAGAGACTGCAGAGAGTAAAAGAAGAAATCAAGGAAAACGAAAATATGTTAGAGGAAAGGAACGACAGAGAAAGGAAGGGAAAAAGGCAGATGAAAAGTACAGCAAATAATGAAGATAAAATAAAGTTTAGTGGTTGAATTTCAACCACTGGGCGTTCTCTAGTTCATATAAAAAGGTGGTCCAATTTACATGGCAATGCCCGCTGATTGGATCACCTAATCCATCTCGGAGTACTCCGTTTCTTTGCTTTTGAATACTCTATAGACCACCTACGTGAGAGTACTCTCAAAATACTCCAATGGGATTACTCTATGGAGTATTCAACAGCAAAGCGAGATTGGGAGTAGGTGGTCCTCAAAAGAACAAATACTCCCTTCTCGCTTTTGTCTAGAATACTCTATAAAGAAGTCTTTTGGCAGCGTAGGTGCTCTATAGACTATTCGGAAGCAAAGTAAATGGTACTCCGAGTAGGTTTAGGTGATCCAATCACCGGACATCGCTATGTAAATTGGACCATCTTTTTTATATGAATGAGGATAAATGTTGGAGTACTTTGATGCTCCAACGTTTTTTACAGGGTATTATCAGAAGAGATGACAGTGATACAATATTAAATATGATAACCAAATACCACAATAGACTACAGTTCACTATGAAAATGGAACAAAACAACAACATCGCTTTCTTAGATGCACGTATTCATAAATCCAACAACCAAATTATATTAGACTGGCATTCCAAATCAACGGCGTCTGGGCGCCTAATTAATTTTTTGTCATCACATCCCCGAAAATACAAAATCAATACGACCAAAAAATCTTATCCATAAAATCCTAAGCGATAGCAAATTTCATGAAACCAATATAGAAAAAATTGCAACTACATATAAAAGAAATAACTATCCTAACCACTTAATCTCCGACCTAATACAACAAAAAAATTCATCAAATGCAAAACTCCTATAATCAACCTTCAACAACAACAAACAACGAAACAAAACAATACAACAGTGTCACGCACATTCCCAGGCTAACAGAAAACCTAGCACATCACATAATCAAAAAAGAAAGCATCACCCTAGCGTACAGATCAAACCACACACTGTCAAGATGTTTTACAAAAACAAAAACCCCAATAAACAAAGAACAACAAAACAATGTAGTTTACCAAATAGCTTGCAAAGGAACTATCCAAGAAAACTGCAAGAAAATATACAGGGTGGCGCAAAAGTAATCCTCCTATCAGAAAATGCTATAAATTTTGCGATTGGCCCCTAAAGTCAGTTCTGTTTTGACATTTGTGTAGTAAACACAAGCGAAATACACGTTAATAAACAATGTTACGCTACACTGCTCCAGAACGCGGAATATTGCTGACTATTTATTTGACCAATAATCGGTCTGTGAAAAACGGTTACTGTGAATGGTGAGCGCTACAGAGCAATGATCAACGAGTTCTTTTTGCCGCAACTTGATGAATTGGGATTGGAAAACATGTGGTTCCAACAAGACGGTGCAACAGCACACACTGCACGTGCCACAACCGATATGCTGAACATCGGAAGCTTACTTTTGCGCCACCTTGTATATCGGCACAACAAAGCGCGCGCTAGGCACACGACTAGCCGAGCACATTGCTGACATTAGAAAACACAAACAAAGCACAGCTTTATCTCAGCATGCAATAGCATACGAGGTGTGTTCAAAAAGTATCGCGAATTTTGAATTTTCGCTGGTTACATATATTCGAATTTCGAATTTTTTGTGGCGTTATGTTGGTACTCATGTCTCTCACTTATGCCGACAAGCTCGGCCATTTTGAATGTTCAGTCAATTGTTGACAGCTGCGTTGCTTGCACGTGTTTTGGATCGTCTTCGATTTTTACGCGAAATTCGTACCAAAATTGCTTAATTGTGACCAAAAACAGCATCGCATGAACATTGATAATGAGATGTTAAACTCTGTCCGCGACGACCCAAATTTGCTCCAGAGGGTCATAACTGGTGACGAATCGTGGGTTTATGGTTATGACGTAGAAACCAAAGCTCAATCATCTCAATGGAAGCTGCCGCACGAACCAAGACCGAAAAAAGCGCGCCAAGTTCGGTCGAATGTGAAAGTTTTTCTGACAGTTTTCTTCGATTGCAGGGGCGTGGTGCATCATGAGTTCTTGCCACAGGGAAGAACGGTCAATAAGGAATATTACCTGCAAGTTATGCGCAATTTGCGTGAAGCAATCCGCCAGAAACGCCCGGATTTGTGGAAGAACAAAAATTGGCTTTTGCACCACGATAACGCCCCTGCTCACGCATCGTTGCTTGTGCGCGACTTTTTGGCCAAAAACAACACACTAATGATGCCGCAGCCACCGTATTCCCCAGATCTGGCCCCCTGTGACTTTTTCTTGTTCCCTAAACTGAAGAGGCCCATGAAAGGACGACGTTACGCTTCTCTTGACGAGATAAAGACGGCATCGAAGGAGGAGCTGAACAAGATACAAAAAAATGATTTTTTGAAGTGCTTCGAAGATTGGAAAAACCGTTGGCACAAGTGTATAATATCTCATGGGGATACTTTGAAGGGGACAAAATAGATATTCATGAATAAATAAATAATTTTCGAAAAAACACAAAATTCGCGATACTTTTTGAACACACCTCGTACAGTCACACAGCTGACTTTTCTAATACGAGAATAATTGACAAAGAACCAAGAGAAAGAACAAGGTACACACTAGAATACCTACGAATTATGGAAAACAGAGACAAAACTGATACATTGCGGCTGCTTATCTTTCATGCATCTAATAATTTAGTTTTAGTATGACAAGTGTACCACAGTAGCTGGTATCGCTTTTATCAAAAATTTTAAGTTTTCATTATTTTTGAAACTAAAAAATTTAAATTTTTAATTGTTTTTAATGTAGTAACGTAAATGTAAGTAAAAATGCTTTAAATAATCGTATTTCTGTATGTAATAACGCCTCTCTGTGTTTATATTAATAACTAATGTTGTTTTTGTATATTTTTATGACTGTGATAATATAAAAAATAGAATCGCTCCTGAGGAAGCCAAGGAAGTTGGCGAAACGTTGAGCAGCATAGTGGAATAAATTTGTTTCATTCGCACTAAAAAAACCGCATTAGATCGGATAAGCTTAAATAACCACGCAAAAAGAAACGTACCGATCGGAATCAACTATATATTTATAATATAATTTATAGTTGATTACAATCCATTCCGTTGATATAAGCATCATCATCGTATAATGAGTGACTTGTTCTTTGTTCGACGAGATAGAACTTCTTTAGCTAATGCCTACTCGATCCAAAGTGGCACTTGTTGGAAAGAGTTATTCTCGATTGCAATTTCCCCTCTAAAAATTTAAGGCCGATGAATTCATATTCATTTGCGATTTGCGATGCCGCGGTGGCTCCAATTGCTGGCGAACTATGTTCAATTTCACTGTAAAATTTATATAATTTGTGGGTATTAATTTAAATAAGTGAATTTTTTCAAAAGCATTTAAAGCCTGCATTTTCATTTCATTAAGGCTTTGGTTTTTAGTACAAATCTCGAAATTTTCAGACTGGTTAGATTTTAATCAGAAAATCGTAGTTGTAAACTGCTATAGCTTCATACTAACTTTTGGCTTTATTGTCGGATTTGTAAATGCTTGTTCTTCACAATTGTATATATGTATGTAAATTCGTATTCGAATGCAAACGCTCTCAGCATTCGTTTATTCACACGGCTCTTAAGTATGGACAATCTGTTAACAAACTGACCTAACGCTGCGGGGAAAAATTTCTTGCTTATGTAAAATAAAACACCTACTCGTAAGTACATAAAAAAACATACCTTATATAAGACTTATGGCATATGACCAAAACATTTATAAAATGTTAATATTAGTTGAAACCAGACCTGCTAAATAATGATTCCTAATTCTAATGATTAATTATTTTCTTGAGAATTCATTTAAAGATTGATCAAAATTACTTTAAATTTTCATTGATTATTTTCCAATTAATTTAAATAATAATACAAAAAAAAACATTTTTTACGATTATTGGCGGCCGCCGTGGTGTGAAGGTAGTGTTGCCGGCCTACCACACCGAAGGTCCATGGTTCGAGCCCTGGTACAGGTAACATCAAAAGTGATTTGAAAAAAAAAAAGTTTTTCAAAAACGGGGTCGCCCTCGGCAGTGGTTTGGCAAACTCTCCGAGTGTATTTCTGCCATGACAGGCTTCTCAGCAAAAATTCGTCGCCTTTGTAGATGCCGTTCGGAGTCGGCAAAAAACTGTAGGTCCCACCAATTTGTAGGGAAAATTCAAATCGGCACACCACAAATTGGAAGAGAAGCTTGGCGCAAAAATGTCTTAGGAGGTTTATGATGATATACCTGTTGTATATCGCGCCATAGAGAGAGAAGAAAAATCAAAAATAATAAAAAAAAGTTGTTTTTATTTCTTTTGATTATTTTTGATTTTTTTTTTTTGATTATTTTCGATTTTTTTCACATCAAAAATATTGAGGAAACTCAAAATTAATAAAAAAAAACATTAAAAAATCAAAAATAATCAAAACAATTTTTTTTTTGATAAATTTTGACTGTTTTTTATATTTATTTTTTTCTAATCGCAATCAATTAATAATTGCATTCCGTTAAAAATAATTAAAATAATCATTACCAACTAAAAAAGCCGTCTAATTGATTGATTACTAATTACTAATCAAATTTAACATATTTGGTTGAAACTGGAACCAAAACTGGAAGAATAACCGAAACCAGAAATGAAACTAGAACCAATTCTGGAAAGGGAACCAAAATTTGAACAGAAACTGGAACCGAAACCGAAAATGAAAGGAGAACATTTACTGAAAGTATAAAACAAACTTTAACCGAACGAAAGCTAAAAAATGTATTGAGACTAAAAGTGAAACCAAAACGAAATCCGAAATCTGACAGAAAACCGGTAGAGGCACCTAAAGAGATATCCGAGGTGATACAGCATCTATTAGCGAAAGCATACCCAAGACTTTAACCAAAATCCGCATCGCGCCTTGAACCGAATCTCCCGAGACCGGAGACGAAACCAAACGCAAATCGAAACACCAAATCAAAACCGAACGCGATACCGGTTACATAACCGAAATCCAAACTCAGTAAAAAGTAAATACTTGGTAAAATGTCTTAATAGTTCCAAATGTCCTTGAAAAAGTACTTCTAAGGGTACTGTTGACTTTCAGTTGTTGTTGTTGTTGTGGTAACGACAAAAACACTCGCCGTAGGTTTTGAGGAGTGTTGTCGAATTAACAGTCCTTGGCCGGATTTCAACATGTAGCAGGAATCCTTAAGGTCGTTTAAATAGGTGGGTGCTACTACTGGTCAAAAAGAAGAAAGAAAAAGACATCCGTACTGTTTTCGCATTTCGCATTTCGTGAAGTATGCTTAACAGCCTTATTGGTCATCGGAGCCACCAAAGCTTCCGCTGTATACCCTATTTTATCAAATAGCCTACAACATGCTTTGTTGTGCCTACCAGTTCACATACACGTAGCTCTATATATGTGTAGGTGTTTCCATGTATGTACGTGTATGTGATATCTATAATGTGTTACAAGGTTCTGGCACAATTTTACAGCACTTGAAAGAGTTTCAAGCCATTGGTGTTATATTCGGTCAAGGAGGAAACTTTTAATGAGAGATACGAAATAAAATATAAGCAAGGCTTAGTACAATTTTTTTTTGTATTTTTGGAATGTTTGAAGTTAGGGGAGAATGTATTCTTGCATATGATACATAGATATGTAGAGGTGTGCATTTAGGTGTGAGGGTACTATGTATACCTTGTAGAGAAATAGCAAACTAGATAGTCAGAAAAGGTACTAGTATACAACTAAAAGCAGTTCTTTAAAATCATATTAGGCCAAAAAAGTATTTCCTTTACCAAATTGTAGGGAACATTTTAAGAAGGGCAGCACAAATTCGCATAGAGATTGGTCTTAACCCCCTTTGAATTTTAAAACACCTTTTCAAAATTCACTATCTTAGGGTTGAATTGAGTAACTTCGGATGTCAAAATTAACTTGAAGAATACCCTATCAGAGAATTCTTATTAAGCCCGAACTCTCTTAACATACATTGAATACATTTTTCAACTGAGATAGGAGCTTTTTGAGCAAGCTATGTCAAATGAAATTTTTAAATAGAATTCTAGACATACTCGTATAAGCGCTTTTTGAGCAAATTATAGCACAGGGCGCTTTCGAATGGGCAGCCAGAACGGTTTGAGCTATGGAGTTCCACATTTGTATTGGCATTGTTTAATTTTTATTGAGCTGCTATGATACTCGCATGGAGTCTAATGTGTCTAGTACATTTCGCTCAATTTGAAACTACTACAAATTTGGTACGCGATTAGAAATTTCATCCTAATATATAAAGCATTTGGACTACATATATACTACATGACAGAATAAATTTTGTTTCAAATTTAAAATAGTCCAGCTTTCGGATAAATTTGTGTGATGAGTAGGGGTTTAATTTCAACCAGAAAAAAAAGAGATTTCAAATATTTTGTCTGTATTCCCATGCTAGCAACGACAAGGAATATTTCCATGATATGGCGGCTTACGCTTTTCCCTTTTAAGACATCTGGTTCAGCCGAGATAGACGAAAAATAAACAGATTGAGGTAGCAGTCACTAAATTGTCACTTGCAAACCCCATAAAAAACATAGCTCCTTTTTCAAGGTAACCTTTTTGTGCAAACAAAATCTTTTTATCCAATTTTAGTAGAACGTTGAGTTCCTATGAATGTTTATTTAAACAATTTTTTTCCAGTATTACTAGCCCATCAAAAATTAATGAGAAAACCAAAATTTACTTTATAACTTCTTATTTACTTCTAAGCAATTTCAGAATAATTTTTTGATTAGAAACAATCCAGAAATAATATGAAAAAATAAAAGAATTAACCGAAAAAATAAAACATGGTTCCCAAAAAATGCCAAAAAAATTCCAAATCATCCCGAAAAAATCACGTCAGTAATCCCGAATTTATTCCGAAAGAGACACAAAAACGCTCCAAAAAAATTCCCGAAAACAATATCTAAATGATCCTACATTGATCCCGAAATAATGCCGAAAAAATCCATTATGCGACAACAATATCGAATTCACCTCGAAATGATCCCGAAAACAATCCCGAATTAATCCTGAAAAAGCCTGAAAACAATACCAAAATAATCGGTTGCGAAAAAGGCCTGAAAATAATCCCGAAAAGGTTCTGAAATTATCCACAAAAAGTGCCAAAATCGTCCGAACCCTGATTAATTCTGCAACAATTAGCTATTTCCTAAATTCTATATTCCCCGAATTGTACTACAATACTCTGGTACAATTTTTATTTCGGTTGCATCAATAAAAAATGTCGTTCTACTTAAATAAATTTTTTTTTATTTCACGCTCAATCAAAACCTTGCATCGCCACTTAGGAAGTTAACTTCAAAAACCTGGTCTTACCTGAACTATCCATAAAGTTTTTAACTGTAAATTTGTAAATGCTTATATGTACCTGTGTAATAATCTCCACACATTACTCAAAGTTAGCAACTAATTACGCATAATGAATGTAACTCAGTAACTATTGTGATTGTATTATAACTACAGAAACATATTCGTAAGCTACCATTGCTATTGTTGAAAACTCCATTATCTGCAAAAGCTTTGAATACCAATATCTGCTATGATACTTTGATCTTCTTACTCGCCTTTGCTCAATTGCATATTATGGCATGATGATGATGTTTTTGATAGCTCAAATATATGCAAATCCCGCCAGTGGCCATCATAACACCTCACGCATAAACTGATAAAGCTTAACGGAAACTCTGCAATTCTTGGTCCATTGTCTTGCTACGAAATATCAAAATATATGGTTTATGCCGCCAAAGTGCTTGCAGCAGTGTACATTTGTTAGGCGGGAGGGGGGTATTTAAAATGATATTGCTTGCAGGAATATATAATACGTGGCGAATGTGCCGTTGTAATCCGCTTAGACGCTTTGTTTACTGTTACATTTGCTGTGACTATTATGCAAATGTGTCAACTTATTAGAGAGAGACGGTGAGTGCTTAGTTGAGCAACATTCTGGGTGTGGAGAGTAAGGGCTGAACGACGTTATATACTTACCCACAGGAAATGCTAAGCCCATCATACCTAGCGCTGACAAAGAATTTAGGTTATTAAAGCTATAAAGTAGACAAATGCGGCGAACATGAATTTATTGTAATGAGATTAGGCATTTCGAACATGCTTAATTGCTTATTAAAGTTATTGTGTGGTTGTGGTGCTTTAGGTTTTCAAAAACTTTCACCGAACGGAGGAGAAGATGCTGGGAATATTTTTGGGCCCACCTTTTAATAACTTCAATAAAATATTTTGTGCTTTTTTCGAATGATTGCGGCCATTTTCGGATCGTTTTTGCCTTACTTTACCTCCCTTTTCGGTTTTATTTCAATAACACTTTGGGAGCAATCAAATATGGTGTAGTGTTACAATTTTAAGTTAGTTTGGGCAAATTTCAGTGTTATTGGAGAATCGTTGCGGTACAGCTTTGGAATAATAGCTGAAGAATTTCAGTATTATTTCCTTAACCATTCCGAAAGCAGTGTTGAATTACTTTCAAGAACCTTTCGAAGGTATTTTTATTGCTACAGGATCACTTTTCAAAATATAACGATCATAATGAAATTCTAAAATAGTTACATGAAAAGGTCTCGTAATAACCACAAAAGAGATGCCTAAATTATTCCCAAATATACATAATTAAATGTCTCGCCTCGATCCTTAAATAATTAATTACTGAATCGTCACGAAAATAACTCAAAATGCTTTTAAAATACAAATTTAAAAATTACAATATTTTTAGTGGGAAGCATAAAAAAATAAGCCAGCAAAAACAACAAAGAATTTTGACAAAAAAAAACAAAATAAAATAAAATAAAACAAAATAAAATAAAATAATATAAAATAAAATATACTAAAATAAAATAACTCAAGATAACATAAATTAAAATAAAAAATTATAAAATAAGATAAAAATAAAATAAAATAAAATATAATAAAATAAAATAGCTCAAGATAAAATAAAGTAAAATAAAACAAAATATAAATAAAATAAAATAAAATAAAATAAAATAAAATAAAATAAAATAATATAAAATAAAATAAAATAAAATAAAATAAAATAAAATAAAATAAAATAAAATAAAATAAAATAAAATAAAATGAAATAAAATAAAACAAGATAAAATAAAATAAAATAAAATAAAATAAAATAAAATAAAATAAAATAAAATATAAATGAAATAAAATAAATTAATTAAGATAAAATAAAATAAAATAAAATAAAATGAAATAAAATAACTTAAAATAAAATAATATAAAATAAGATAAAAATAAAATAAGCTAAAGTATCATAAAATAAAATAAAAATAAAGTAAAATATAATAAAATAAAATAGTTCAAGCTAAAATAAAATAAAATAAAATAAAATCAAATAAAATAAAATGAAATAAAATAAAATAAAATAAAATGAAATAAAATAAAATAAAATAAAATAAAATAAAATGAAATAAAGTAAAATAAAATAAAATAAAATAAAATAAAATAAAATAACTAAAAATCAAATAATATAAAATAAGATAAAAATAAAATAAGCTAAAATATAATAAAATAAAATAAAATAAAATAAAATAAAAAAAATAAAATAAAATAAAATAAAAAAAAAAATAAAATAAAATAAAATGAAATAAAATAAAAAAAATAAGATAAAATGAAATAAAATAAAATAACTTAAAATAAAATAATATAAAATAAGATAAAAATAAAATAAGCTAAAGTATAATAAGATTAAATTAAAATAAAGTAAAATATAATAAAATAAAATAGCTCAAGATGAAATAAAATAAAATAAAATAAAATAAAATAAAATAAAATAAAATAAAATAAAATAAAATATAAATAAAATAAAATAAAATAAAATGAAATAAAATAAAATAAAATAAAATAAAATGAAATAAAATCAAATAAAATATAATAAAATAAAATGAAATAAAATAAAATAAAATATAATAAAATAAAAAAAATAAAATAAAATGAAATAAAAGAAAATAAAATAAAATAAAATGAAATAAAATAAAATAAAATAAAATATAATAAAATATAATAAAATAAAAAAAAAAAGGTCAACATTTTATGCAGTCAATATTGTCCATGCTTGGCGAGAGTTGGGAGAAGTTGGCGATGTCTCCGGTAAGCACTACGACGCAAGGGAATTCTTAAAAGTCTTACTTTTAACTTCCCTATTATTACTTATAGGAACAGTTGACATTGAGCTACAAGCCAGAAAAGGGGTGTAAGTGCCAGTAACCTTTTAAGTGAAAATAAACTCGTAGGCTTTATCGAAAACTTTGGAGGGATGACCTTGTTTTTGTGAAATATATTCTAAAGAACAGTCTAATAAACAGAGTTTCTTAAATAGATAAAATTAAAAAAGTTGTTTAACTTAATTAACAAAGTAATTTATTTAGAAATCCTGCCTTGAAAAAACCCGAGCTTGAATAAAATCATTCTCATCTTCATCTTCTTCCGAATCTGCTTCACTTTCCTGATACCGGCTCATCTTCAATCCTCCAACTGGCAACTGATGGCTACTTTTCACATAAACTGGAGCCGAATAGGGCAGTGGCTGCATATAGGATATTTTCGGATAAGTTGATGGATAGCGACTTTTTGGATAGGGTTTAGGCTGATAGCCACCTTGTGAGTGTGTGGCTAACTTTGCATATGAATTCGATTGTATGGCACTTTCATCGCGTTTTGTTTTTGTACGCTTCGATGAGTTATGAGCTTTGGTTGATGGCAAGGAAGAAGAAGAGAGCGGTTGCTTTTGATGTTGTCGCTTTGAAGTGCTCTTCGATATCGTTTGAACCAATTTCATAGGAATTTTTGATAATGGAAAATTTTTGAATTTTCTTGGCGCAGATGAACCATCGCTATACTCGTTCTCAGTGTAGGCTGCATAGTTGACTTGAGGTGTTGCATAGGATGCTTCTTCTTCAACGTCTGGACGATTATACTCTAAAGCTTCTACATTCTCTATACCGGAATAATCGCTTGTATCGCCGCTTGACTGAGTGTTGAAAGTATCGATTGCGCTAGTACTTGAGGCAGTGAAAGGATGGGCGCCGCTTGTAAGGGGTTCGTTACCAAATCTAGGATTATTGCCTGCGAAAGTGGCGGTAAAAGGGTTAGGAATGATGCCTGGGTAATTGATAGGATAAGAACTTGGATTAGCTGGTCCGTAAATATTTGTATAGGCAAACGGATAAGGATTGGTATAAAAGCGCGAGTTGCTGTAATAAGGATGATAGTAAGGCGATTGCCAATGCCAATGATTATTATAACTACCAGGCGATGATTGCACACCAGATTCATGATATGGATATGGGGAATAATGCTGTGGGTGCTTCTGTGATCCGGTTGGATGATAATGTTCATGATTATTTGTGTTTTTATCTTTCTTTAAAACAACTATACAATTCACTACAGGCGATAGTTTATTTTTGTGTCCTGCGGCATCAATGCTCACAACGTGCTCATGCTCATGATCATGATAATCATAGTGCTCACCACTGCTATCGTGCTCATGTGAATCAGCTTCGTGGTAGTGTTCGTGGTAATTTGGGTGATGCTCGTCTTCAGGAGTATAGTAGGTATCGTCTGAGTAATGATGGTGTTGGTGGTGACTGTGGTGTTCATGTTGCTCTTCCACATGTTCTGTACCTTCATTTTTGATTACACAAAGTGGATAGCTGTCATCGTTGGATTTTTGCGCCAAGCCAACGGAAGCAAGAAGATTTGATAAACGTAAAGATGTCATCCAACCTGTGGTTAAACCAACAAGTGCTGAAAACCCGCTGGCAATGAGGCGACCTTCCGATACAACTGGCTTGCCATCGGTTAAACTCAGTACTGCGTCATACTCTGATTGTGTGATTGGGCGAAATCGTGTGATTTTACTACTTGGCTTTGTAGCTGTAGAAGATGGGGAGAAGTGATGTTATATACTTATTATTTTCAAAAATGCAGGGACCGGATTGCTAAATATTAAAAAAAAAATTTTATTTTATTTTTGACTTGAAGAAATTAATTCAAATTTTATATTTTTTGAATATTAAAATAGATGTCAATTTAAAATTTTTTTTCACGGCGTAAAACTTCAAATTTATTTTTAAACTTTTATTTTTGATTTAAATAACAAATATATTTGAACTCTTTCTTCTCTTAAATTTCAATAAAATAATTTTGACTTTTTTTTGCTGACTTAAAAAATAGATTAAAATTTTGTAAAGTTTATACAAATTTTTCTTTAATTTGCGAGTTCAAATAAAATTCAAGATTTATATGTTCTTTTTGACTTAAAAGATTTAATTGAAACATAAATCATTTAAACATAAAATAACTTTTTTTTTCTTATTTCAGATTCAAAAAAATTACTTTGAATTTTAGTTTAAATTTTTGGCTAGAGAAATTTAATTAATTTTGGTCTTTAAATTTAAACTAGTTTTTAAAGGTTAGTACCTGATGTAATATTTTAACTTTTTTTCAATTAAAAATTTGAATTGAAATTTTGACTTTTTTCTCAAATTTTTCCTTATTTTGTAATACATTCCCAAAAAAATAAACTAAAATATTAACTTAAATTTTTGAATAAAAAATGAATCATTGGTTTTTTGTAGCAACAATTTTTGTTGATTTTACGGCCTGTACATTTTCAAGTATTCATGAAACGAGCTCAAAGCCAAGAATAATAATTTTTCACTTTTTTTAATTTTTTATGAAATTTATTATCATTTTTTTTTATTAAATTTTTTTTTTAATTTCGTTTTAATTAATTATTAAAATAAAATAATTAATTAATTAATTAAGAAATGATTAATAAAAAAATATAAACGATAATAATTTTCATAAAAAATTTAAAAATTTAAAATGAATATTTAAAAAACGTATCTACAATTAGTGACTTCGAATTTTTTTTTTAATTTTTGATGTAGAAATAAAATTCAACTACGAAATTTTGTATTAATTTTGTTTGATTCAAAAAATTCAAAATCCTTTGGCAACTTTCACTTACCTTAAAAGCTTAACTGAATTTGGTTACTGTGCGGTTGATTTTAGGCTTTTTTGACCATTTTGTTTAAAGTGCAAAATGAAAAGATTTATTTCACTTTTTCGACCGAACCTTTACTTTTATTTCCTATTCAAAAATTAAATTCTTATTTTTTTTTTTTAATTTATGGTAAATAAACTAAAATTTTTACTTTCATTTTTGATCAAATCAAAGTCACTTATAAAATTCAGTATAATTTTTTTTTTTTTGACATAAAAAATTTAAACTCCGTTGTCAACTTTACTTGTTTAAAAGTTTGACTGAATTTTGTTACTTTTATTTTCGATTTAAAGAATTAAATTCCAAATTTTTTTTAATTTACGGCTAAATAAACTAAAATTTGAACTTAAATTTTTGAATAAAAAATTTATTCAAAATTTTCACTTTCACTTACGATTCAGAAATAAAACTGATGTTTTTGTTTTTGTTTCTGACTTCAAATATTTAATTAAAATTTTATTTATTTTTGTCAGGAAAATTCAAAATCCACTGTTAGGTTTTATTTAGTCTAAAATATTTGACTAAAGTTACAACTTTTTTTTTCGACTTTAAAATATAAATTCGAAATTTAATTTTTTTTATTGAAAATTTCAAATTCAAATTTTTTTTTTAATATTTGACTTAAAAACTTAAATTCACACTTTAAACTTTTATTTTAAACATACAAATTTATATTGCCTTTCAACTTTTATTCGGCTTGATATTTATGAGTCAAAACCTTAAATTTAAATAAAAAACTTTATTTTTAACTTATAAAATTAAAATGAATTTTTTTTTTTGATAAATCAAACAAAATTCTAACAAATTTTTTGGGTGAAAGTGATCTTAACTTATAACTTAGTGAAAAATAAGTTTAAAACTATAAATGTTATTTTTGACTTGAAATTGACAAATATGATATAGATTAGTTCTTTGAATATCAAATTTTTCGAAAGTTATTGTGAAAATAACAATTACAACATGCGTACATTGGGTCCCTGCCTAAAACAAAACGAATCTTACCTCCTTGCGCAGTGTGCATCACCAGCCAAACCAATGCCGCTAACAACAAATGTTGCTTCAGCATGCTTTCTTTAAATTTCGAAACCCGTCTGAAGCGCCAACTTATATTATCGTAACGTACCGTTTTGCTAAATAAACTTTATGAATTCGAGTGACAATTTCGTTGTCGCATTTATAGCTTCGCTTCATCAACTGATTTCGACTGACTTACTTTGACTGTAGGCTTTTGTTATTCTAATTGGCTTATAGCTGTTAATAATTTTAATTATTGGCATCTGCTGTAATTGAGTTATATTGTTAGGATCTTCTTGTTTTTTGCTGTTTATAGTATTTTTATTGTCTTCTTTCATTGTTTGGCTAAACTTTCTTTCAATTATATTTAGCTTATGGTAGTCTGGTTGACCCATTTTCCCACTTCTTCGTATGGAAAGATATAATTATACTCAGTTCAAGCATAACTAGCAGACCGACCATTGGGTAGGGGGTTTCCTAAGACAAAAAGTTCTGCTAAGAAAAAAAATTAGAAAAAATGTTTTCAAAAGTTATGCGAATTCGAGATTTCACTTTTTCTTGTTTTGTAAAGCTTATTTTTTCAATATTTCCGAAACTACTGTAGTTGAAAAATAAACTTTTTCGCATTCGAAGAGGGCACTTAGAGGTACAAAATCACAATATTTTGCAAAAACCAATTTTAAATTTCTAATTTTAGAAAATTGAAAATTTTTCAAAATCGCAAAAATAAAAGTTCGCCGTCAAATATTGAACTCGCATTTTTTGTATTAAACTTCTGGTATAACTAAAGTTATACTGAAATATTCAGAACAGAGCTTTTTGTGTGAAAAATATTAATTTTTGCTTTCTAATCGAGTAATTGAACTTGTTAAACACAAAATTACTCACTTTGCACCACTGAACATTTTTTCCATGCTAGTGGAATGTAAAAATAAAAAAACAGCTTAGATATTTTTTTTACATATTTTTTACATCCCACTTTTTAAATTTCAAAAAAAAAAAAAAAGTTTGTTCCAGGTTTAAAATTTCATATTTTTGTGAAAAAAGATAATTCCGAAAATTTCACGATATCGCTAAATATAACAGCAGAATACTACAAAAACATTTGAGTCCAAAATTTGAAACTGAACTTGAATTTTTTCGATTTCAAAAAAATGTTAATTTTCCAAAATTAGAAATTTAAAACTAGTTGCAAGGTAACGCAAGCAACAATTTACCAAGAGTGGTTTGTCCACAAAGTTCCCTAGCAGTTACATTTACCACTCTACTAAATCATTGTTGTTGTCAAGTATCTTATAGGAATGTTACCAACAAATCATTCCCCATTTTGGTTGCAAGCACCTAATAGAAACATATACCGTGACTAAAAGCTATACACTTTAAATTCACAACAATGGTCGCAGCTCCGTTTCAGTGGTTTCTTGTGCTAGTCGGGCATACCAACCAAACAACTAAACAATATTCTAGTAAAAAACTAGATGCACGTTTGCATATTATTTATCATAAGTTTTTTATAAATAAAAAAAATTTAAATTTTTTTGGCATTTTTTCACCTTCTATATGGTGAACTAGAAAATTTTCTTATTGACATTGTTGTCTGTATATACCTTTTACTATTTCGAGTGACGAAATTGAGTCTATTGAAGTAAAATACTTGTTAGCCATTAAAAGTTCAGAATAGGGCCGTTATTAGTCTGTTATTTTTTAAGCCATGCATAAAATTTTGCATGAACAACGAATTTCGAAATAAATACTTCTCACAAACAGAATAACAGTCAGCTAAAAAGCCTGGATTTGTTATTGTATACAAGCAAAATTTAGCTTATAAAAAATAGCAACTTTTTATATAAGGTCCCTTTCTATTCGACTTTCAACTTTCAACTTGGTTATTTGTTTTCTTTTAGCTCATACCAATGCCCCAAGCAATAAAAAATTATTTCAAATTTTTCTAAACCATAATTTTTATTTTTTATTAATTTCTTTTTGTGTTCAGTACATGTAAGTTTACGAGTGTGTTTACTTCTATTTTTCATACTTTTTATGTATTTTTTTTTACATTTCATTGTTCAAGTCGTTATTACAATACTAAAAACTATCAGTATTAACATTACACTTTCCTTTACATACCGCTAAGTTTTGCTGTCTTTATTACTAAGTATATATGTATATGTAATAATTTTCAGTTTTTGTTGTTGGTATTGATTAATAACTACCATGTCGTAAAGGATGTAAGTAAGTAGTACGTTATAAACATTATTGTGTGCCAAACATATATGTAGATCTGTTATATTTATATGCAAGTAGGGGGACTTTCTTGAAACATTTACATGTGTACGGGATTGTTAATATATATGCATTCATACATTTGTATATAAAGGTTTATTTGCTATTGCTCTTTGAACAATGTACTGTGTATTAAAAAATTATTATTAAATATAATTCACAGGTGATATTCTTAGAAAAAATTATTTAAACAAAAATTGTGGACAAAAGCTTATTCTATCAAAGGTAAGTACATATTTACAATCAGTATTTATATTACATAATAAATTGTATTGAATAACAATTTATCTGTTTAGTATTTATTTAGTTAATATTTAATTTTGCTATTTTATATGTCTACATATTTCATATTACTTATAAAAAATCACATATTCTTTACAAATTTTTATAGCGCACAATCTTCTCTCCAAATACAAGGTGGCGCAAAAGTAAGCTTCCGATGTTCAGTATATAGGTTGTGGCACGTGCAGTGTGTGCTGTTACACCGTCTTGTTGGAACCACATGTTTTTCAATCGCAATTCATCAAGTTGCGGCAAAAAGAACTCGTTGATCATTGCTCTGTAGCGCTCACCATTCACAGTAACCGTTTGGCCCCGACCGATTATTGATCAAATAAATAGTCAGCAATATTCCGCGTTCTGGACCAGTGTAGCGTAACATTGTTTATTAATGTGTATTTCGCATGTGTTTACTACACAAATGTCAAAACAGAACTGACTTCAGGGGCCAATCGCAAAATTTATAGCATTTTCTGATAGGAGGATTACTTTTGCGCCACCTTGTACAAATGGATAATGCGAGTTCGTTTGAATTTGTTGCTGATGTTGTGGTAAAAGTATTTTGTGCTACTTGAAGGGCACAGTCATTTCATGAATTGTCAAAAGTCTATTCTAAACTTCATTATGTAATTGATGTTTGGACTCATAACGAGTTGAGATACTCTGGCAAGCCTGTTTATTTAACAAATATATTTTTTCCGTTCGCACGTGGTATGTAAATTGCAACTAACATTATTTGCAATAATTCAGATGTAAATGTAAGCAGTATAGCAATACAAGTTGACTCCAAACCACATTTAGCAAGCGATGACGTACCAATCCAGAACCAATCTTAAACAAACTTTCACCCTGCCACAATATTAATAAAATATATCAGTTATTTTTACATCTGTCTTTGCAACTAAAAAAGAAATTACTAGAGGAGCACAGTCGAAGTGTTAAAAATTGACAAAAAAAAAAAAACAAATTCATCATAATGAAGAAGCTCAACAGCTTCCAAAATAGAGAAATAAGAAAATCTATGGCGTATGTTTCAAATTTTCCTTCATTCTAATAAAAACCTAACAGTTAATTAATAAATAACTATGAAAAAATATGAGTAAAAATGATTTTCAATTACAAAAAATATTTTTCTTATCCTTGAGCTCAATTGTAGTCATGAATACCTAAAAAAAATTACTGCAAAATATATTAAAGCAACTAAACTTTAATTACCATGAAATAAAATGTTTGTTGTTCTAACCATATTTTGTGTAAATAAATCTATTCTGAGTAGAAATGTAGCAGTTTCTATTTAAATACAAATTGAAAAAAAAACTTTTTGTATATTTTAAAGGATGGTTTTTTTTTTTTGCTTTTTGCTTCCCAATACGTGACTATCAACTCATTTTGCTATATATATTGTATTTTTACTATTTGTCTCTCATTTTTGTATGTATTTTTTTACTCTCTTCTTCTTACAAAGTGCGTTCTATACAACGTGTGTTGTGCATTACTGCGTATAAAAAAATTTAATTCTTACATTCCTTTTTAACAGAGAACTTAAATTCTGCATTTTGCATTGTATTCGTAAAAAATATAATATTAGTGTTTTTTTATTCACCCTTTTTCATGGCATTTCATTCACTTTTATTGTTAATTATTTACATCCTGCATTTATGCAAATGCGGCAAATTTTTAATGAAATTCAATTAAAACAATTTCAAATTAATTCAAAACTATTGAATTGTATTATACTGATATTGCAAGTAAATTAATTTAGTTTTTGTATTTATATACATTTGTGTGTGTATGTAAATCTCTTTTATTCGTAACCATATGGCAATATTAGTTAATGGCATTTATTTATTGCTAATTAACAGTTTACTCAGTTAATGTATCCATACTTCAATGAGTAGCACAGGAAGTTTATTTTTTTAATAGAACAAAATTTGAATAGCAAATCATTAATTGGAATTCATCCATTTTACCCAGAATAACAAAGAATACGAGACCTAGAATGAGGACTCCATCTTCTCTGTTGACGACCATGAAAAAAATACTTACTTGCTAAACTGATAAAACGCGAATACTTTTGAGTTTTTTTAAATAACTTTTTAAGGAAGTCAGATAGACTAGTCAGATGGCTATCACTTATTTATTAATCATTTAATTAATCGATAACGACCACCCTCTGATTAATGTTTAAATCATCTTATATATAAATAGACAAGATGAATGCAATGTAGAACCGTTTTCTGCTAAACTATAATTCTAAGGTATACAAATTATATATGTATAGATAAGAAATGTTGAGGTGTACTTTTATCCGTAAATAAAAAAAATTTTAAAAATCATTTTAATATAAAAAATTTAACATAAAAGTCACACCACTACACATTTACTTATTCACACTATAGACACGCTGTGTGTGTGTACTTGCTTTTTGTGTACTATGCTGAATCGTGAGCATGGCCGAGGAGTTGCTTTGTAGGAAAAAATTAAGAGCCGTAGTAGTGTGAGTAGACTTGCCATGCATGTCTTTGTGTTATTCGTGTGTTCGGCTCTCACTGTGAGTGGCAAGAGTTGGTAGTGGACCAATGAAAAATAAGTATTCGCACTATAGATACTCTGTTGTGTGATGCATTTTTGCTTTAGTTGTTGTTATTGTATTGATTACTGGCTACGATGCCCAGTGTCAGCTGCTTTCCTGAGAGCACGAAAAGTTGCTTTGTTGGATACATTAAACAAGCAATGTAAAATATGAGCAAATATGTAAAATTCATTGCTGATACCTACAAATAGGGTTTACAAACAGAAAATAAATGATTACTCATAAAGAGTATTAAACACCGAAGAAAATTAAAGGAAAATAGAGGAAAGGAAAGGAATTGAAAGGAACGAAAATTAAAGGAAAGAAAGGAAAGAAAAGGAAAGGAAAGGAAGGAAAGGGAAGGGAATAGAAAGGATAGGAAAGGAAGGAAAATTAAAGGAAAGAAAGGAATGGTAAGGAAATGAAAGGAAGGGAAGGGAAAGGGAATTAAAGGAAAGGTAAGAAAACGAAGGGGAAAGAAAGAAAATAAAAGGAAGGGAAGGGAAAGGAAAAGAAGTTTGAGGAAATTAAAAAGTAAAATAAGAGAGTAAAAGAAGAAATCAAGGAAAATAAAAATATGTTAGAGGAAAGGAACAACATAGAAAGGAATAAAAAAAGGCGGATAAAACATACCTACAGCAAACAAATATAAATAATATAAAATAAAGTCTATTGGTTGAATTTCAACCACTGGGCGAACTCTAGGTTCCTTAAAAGTGAAATTTATAAGATTTATTACATAAAATTTCATGAAAAATGGGAATTAGAAATTATAAAATAATGCAAAAACTTTGGAATGATAAACTGACGCCAGCAGGCTTTATGTCGCCCTTTGAAAAACAATAGACTATTAATAACCCGCAAAGGGTATTTAATAAGAAGAGGATCCAACGGACCGCATTCTGTCAAAATACGAGTACGAAACACTCACCTCGCTGTAAAGTTGATCTCCTAAAATTCGAAGACGAAGTTGTGCCGTTGTGAATTCCTTACCTACGAATTCAGAGCATGCGGTGTTTTCAACTGGTTTCTCTTATCATTTGATGCTCTTTGTAACTCCTTATTTCCGTGCGCGTTATTGGACTGATAGCGATAACTGAAGCACTTAATAAAGCGATAACTGAAGTGCTTATATGCCTTTCTCTTTACCATTTTTTCCCCCCTTTTTTTTATTTAATCTAATTTTATTGTATTTTATTTAAATTTTTTTTGATTTTTTTCTTTATTTTATTTCATTTTAACTTATTTTATTATGTTATTTATATATATATATATGCTTTTATTTGCTTTATTTTATTCTATTTTTAATTTTATTTTACTCTATTTAATTTTATTTTATTCTGTTTTATTTTATTTTATTTTATTTTATTTTATTTTGTTTTATTTTATATTTTTCTATTTTACTTTATTTTATTTTATTTTGTTTCATTTTATTTTATTTTATTTTATTTTATTTTATTTTATTTTATTTTATTTTATTTTATTTTATTTTTAAATTTTATTTTATTAAATTTTATTTTATTCACTATATTTTATTTTTTTTTTATTTATTTTTTTTTTTATTTGCTTTATTTTATTCTATTTTTAATTTTATTTTACTCTATTTAATTTAATTTTATTTTATTTTATTTTATTTTATTTTATTTTATTTTATTTTATTTTATTTTATTTTATTTTATTTACTTTTTTTCCATTTTAAAGTAGCCTGCGAAAAAAGGATAAGTTTTTCTCCTTCGACCATCACGTAAGCGCAAGACTGCTTCAAACTTTCTAAAATTCAATTTTTACACTACATGACTAGATTACATAAGCATTACCAAATCTAATTGGTGCCTTAACTTACCACTTAAATTATATACTTTTTTCTTCTTAAATGCCACTACAAATATTTTGTATTTATTTTAAGTCTTATATTTTAACTATGTAGATAAATACTATATGCATACATTTATTAGACCACGCAAAACAAAAAATATTTTTCTTTAAACTATATAAATATTAAAATATATTTTTTACAGTAAAACAGCTCTGAAATAAAATTTTCGTTCGGGCAGCTAAAGCAAACAAACAATTTTTTTTTGGACACTGACAAATAATATCAATATAATAAAGAAGAAAATTTTTTTTGGTCCAGTCTAACGTTTATTTTAAATTTTTTGTCTACAACTTAACTTATTATCAGTATTTTTATTCGAGTGTACGACTGCGTCTGTGTGTGTACGTATAGCTGAAAGTAAGAGTAATCTGCTGAAAATGAAAGGAAAAAACTCCTTAACTTGCGACCACATTTTGCTGAGTTCGCAAAACGAAAAATATCGGCGCAATACGCTGAATAATAAAACACACTTGAGTCCACTAGTAGATAAAGTGGGCGCATGTTGAAAGTGTGGTCCTCCAACAACTCCGCCTACTACTTATTCAATGTTGTGAGTAGCAGCTTTTGGAATGATATTAAATCAAATGCACTACGCCATGTGCTCGACTGGCACTTGCAGTGCTTTCATTTTTATTCGTCTCTTTAATGCCATTTTTCTGCTGGTTTCATTTCGTCTTGAGTGCGTGACAGAAAAAATCGTCAATTCAGCTGTAGACTGGTTGTGGCGGCGAGTGAGTCCCTCCTGTGGACGCAACAAAGTGAAAGAACATTGGTTGATCTGAGTTATAAGAAAAGCGAGCGCTTAAGCTTTTAATGCTTTAATTCATTACGCGTACTTTCGTATGTATATATCTGCATATTAGACTAGGCCGAGCATTTTTTAATTATATAAAATTATCTTTAAAAATGTCGAAAATAAGTACTGTAAAGCTTTTGGATGGTAATATTAATTCTTAAAACTCTATTATTACCAGCTTGAATTTTGCAGAGTTGATTTAATTTTTTTAAAACTGCCAAAGTATTGACATACAAATATTTAGCTGCATATAGTTTTGTAGAAAAATAAATTCCTCACAAAAAAGCGCTTGGACAGGTTCCAGAATAATCAAGGTTTAAACATTGGTATGGTTTTCTTGTTTCACTTTTTGCTTTGAAAAGAGACATGGAAGGCTGAACCTGAACTCTTCACCAGAATTTGTGAAGCGGCTCAAAGACCTCACACCTACACGGAAGTCAATTTCAACACCTTTAGAAAGTGAACCTCCTCAAACAAAATTACCCACTTGTTTATCCACCTTAGGGGCCTAGCTGTTTATTCTTAAACCTAGCAACAGCGTATACCAATCTCTTACTGTATTATATAGATTTCAATTTAAAACTATGCGAAAACATACGCACAGGAAAGTTTACTTCTATGCATGAGACTTACTTCTCCGTAAAAAAGCTGTGGGCAGCATTGCTTTGTCAAAAATTTTGATTAAAATTTTTTTTTGTCTCACTTAAATTCCCACAAAGCGGTATGTAGAGAAATTAATAAATACTTAAATTTCAATTGTTGGTCAGCGTGAAGGATGAAGTTAAATCAATCCTACAAAGTCTAAGCTAATAATGATAAACCTTTAGAAATCAATATTGAGGCGTAAAACCTTTAGAGCATTTTTTCGCCATTTTGAAACGTCTTTTCGCCCAGTCTAATCCAATCCACTTTAATGAGAAAACATTTAACTGACTACCATCTCCTTGTATGTGAACTCACTCAGCACTTTCGTTCCGAGCTGCCACCTACTTCTGTGAAGCAACTGGTGCGTTCAGAGTTTTTATTTTTTATTTTTATAAGAGCTTTTTGTATTCCATGTGTGTGCGTGTGTGTGTGCTAAATATACCTTATGCATTTAAATAAACCTACACATTCATCTGTGTGTATGTGAGTTTAGCCGCAGCTTCATCTTCATCTCGTAATTTCGCTGAGTGCGCGTGTTGCATGCGAACATCTTGAAGCTTTACCACTAATGCTAATGCTCCTCAGGTTTCGACTGCGGCTTTCATAGCTTTCAAAGCTTACACAGCTATTATTACCGTTAGTTTTTCTTATGCTTTTGCATTTTCGCTCCCCAGCCGCTATGGCTGTGATGTGTTGCACTGCTACTGCGACTGTTGTTGTTGTTGTTCTAGCTGCTGATGTGAGCCCTGCCGCAGGTGTTTTATGGCCGCAGTTATTCAAGCTGCTGTTTGTGTTGTTGCTGCATATGTTGCCACTCCTTGTTGCCACGGTTAGTACTGTTGCAGCAGCTGTTGTTGTTGCTATAAAATGTTGCAAATAGCATGTGAAAATTGTGAGAAGCATACAACAAATGCTACAATAGAAATTGCCGTTGTGCATGCTGCTCGAATTGTGTTGCATTGCGGCAGGATGTTCACCTGTAAAGAAAAGGTGGAAAAGAAGAAGAAGAAGAATAAGAAGAATAAGACATTGAAGTAAATATGCGGTCATGAATAAATAAGCCACTGTAAGGCAGATGGTATGCATGCTTCTGTGTGCCTTATACCTTGCCAGCCAACCAAATATGGAGCGCTCCCTCCAACGAGTGCACCGTATGAGGAACAAACAAAGGAGCACCGCAAGGGAGCGTTTACGCCTTATTTTTCACATTTTAAACTTACAGATGTTTATTGTTTTTTTGCATTTGGTTTAAAATAAAAAAAAAAACCAGAAAATTTGAAAAGTTCGGAATTCAAAGAGTCATCAATTGAGTTGTGCAATAAACTCAAAACTGTTAGTTTTCCTTTTTTTAAATTGTTAGTGAATAAGGGATTCCATATGCAGTAATTGGGAACTGCATAAACCCAACTTTGAGGAATCCTTATAGAAAATTTTATATTATTTCGAAATGCACTTTTCTCCATCGTATACTCGCCGCTGGGAACCTTTTAGGAGACTCCCTAATAAGGTGAGCTCATCGCAGCGGATGAACTTGCGAGCTCGTCTAAGGTAAGGCATGCCTGTCTTAAGAGGCGTCCAAAATTCACAAAGATAATGACATGCTGCTTGTTTTCTGATCTGCGAATATGATGCCTTTCATCTCTCATTGCCAATATTCGCCTTCTTTTTGGGAGTGAGATGACTTAGAAGGTTCCACGTACTTTAATTGACAGTCGGGATAGTACCGAAAGGTGCTAATACCGCGACGTGCCAGTACCGCAGCGTACCGGCAACATATCCAGCAAAGCTTTGTCAACATCGGCAACACTCATTAAACCTATGGAGACTTTTTTAACGCAGCACAAACAAACAAACAAGGCTGGTTTTTACAACGTTTCCACCTATGTGAATTTCAAAAAACTGAAGTGAGATAAGTCAGTAAATACCGATATAAAATGAAAATATTTTTAAATTAGGTTAGTATTTAGTGTTGCCACTTAATGCAATTTTAATTATTTTTTCATATTCGGTTATCTCGAAAATGACATGATTCATTTGCTAAAATTTTTCAATATAGGCAACATACTAGAGTTTCAATTCTCCTACTGAAATATAGGCACTTGGCATTTCTTTACAGTGTTGCCACTTATCTTAAATTAGGTTGAAGTGAAATGAGATATGAAAACAAAGCTATAAATCGAAGAGTATTTCAACAAGAATATGTCCAAACAGAGTTAATACCCTGGTTTGTTACTTATTTGGTCGATATATTTAGCCAAAATGATCTAGATGACCACATTCTTGAATTTTGTTTCTCAAAACAACCGTCAGTCTTTGCCTATACTCGTATGATCTAAAAACACCACTTTCTAAGCGTTGTCGAAAATGTTATGAAAACAACAGCAGATTAAACTCCAGAAGGTAGAGTAACGTTCCGAGTACCATACCAAATCGTAGAATTTAAACCCCACAGCCAATCTTGCTCTTCCGCAAGCAGCTAACGGTGTAGTAAAAGGTTGTATTCCACTTGTTTCTTCAAGGTGCTGGACTTTAATATATATTTATTACTAGCTGACCCGGGCGGCCGCCGTGGTGTGAAGGTAGTGTTGCCGGCCTACCACACCGAAGGTCCATGGTTCGAGCCCTGGTACAGGTAACATCAAAAGTGATTTGAAAAAAGTTTTTTAAAACGGGGTCGCCCCTCGGCAGTGGTTTGGCAAACTCTCCGAGTGTATTTCTGCCATGACAGGCTTCTCAGCAAAAATTCGTCTCCTTTGTAGATGACGTTCGGAGTCGGCAAAAAACTGTAGGTCCCACCAATTTGTAGGGAAAATTCAAATCGGCACACCACAAATTGGAAGAGAAGCTTGGCGCAAAAATCTCTTAGGAGGTTTATGATGATATACCTGTTGTATATCGCGCCATAGACAGAGACTAGCTGACCCGCCGAACTTTGTTCCGCCTTAAAAGCACAAATCATACAGTCACCCTGGGTCCACATTTAGGTCAATAAATTGGGACCCGGGTAAAATATCGAGGTGAAAGATATCTTAAATTTTAGGAGAGACGTCGAGAGAATGATTATTGAAAGTTTCATTCATTTCTATGCAGTCGTTTTTGTGTGACGTAGGCGTTATGGTAAAACCACATTTTTGGTCACATTTTTCCCACGTTTTGGTCAATAACTCGGGAACTGGATGAGATATCCAAATGAAAGTTGTCCTAAATTTTAAGTTAGACGTTAAGTGATAGAATGGTGAAAGTTTCATACAATTCTATTCAGTAGTTTTTGCGTGATACGCGCACAATCATACAGACGGACAGACAGACAGAGAGACAGACAGACAGACAAAAATTCTAAAAACTGTAGATTTGAGTTCCGCTGGTCCAATAACGACCTCTCTTATCAGTTTTTCTTGAATATCTTCAATGTACAGACATCGACCTGTTACAATTTTATTATATGTAAAGATTGACCACGTAAAGTACAGTGCGTGCTCATTGCCGATGTGAAGTAGTTCTTCAAAGTAGCTTTGCACACAAGATATAACTTAAATAAAATTAATTGAATAAAAGACTTCTGAGATTTAATGGAATACAAGAACTTCATGACCACAAAAAAAGGTGGAAAAATTCTCTAATGTGTGATGGATTCGCAGAATGTGACCAGGGAACAATCCTTAAACTTGTTTTATCGTGTGGTATCTAACGAAACAAATTGTGAAACAGCCCAAGCTAAAATATGTTTGGATAGTAGTGGCACCTAAAAAATGTAATTAACGAAGATTAAAATTATTTGAAAAGCAAGTACATAAAGACTTTAAAACGTAGGTGAGAAGTATTAGTAACATATAAGTGTCATTCTATAAATTTCCAAACTAAATTGTTAGTATCGAAAGAATGTTTTCTATTATTTTCGGAAAGCCACAATTTCTTTAATACTTTGCATTATTTGAAGAGGATTTTTAAATAACAAGCAAGGCGTTTTGAGCTTCCCATTCAGTAGTGAACATTCCACCGAATTGGCAAACTCAATTTGATATTTCGATTCCTGACTTAGAATATAAACTCTCACTCTTTTGTAGTAGGGAGGCAAATCTTAAAAACACTACCGACACATTAGAAAAAAGTGCAATGATTACTTATGGACTAAATATATAAAACATAATGCGACTGGACGAGCCATCGTTTAAAAATATATCTTATTTTATAAAGGGGTTCCCTCCCTTCAGTGGCTGTCAGTAAATTGCAGTTGCAATGTGAATTTCTTTGGTATTACATACGGATGCATGTGAGTGACTGCGATGCAAAGCGTGTCCGTGACATAGTAAGCCCCTTAGCTGTCCACATTTAAAATAACTTGTATTTTAGTGGTGTCCCTAATACTTTTTCACAAGGCTGTGCATACATATATCTTTATAATAATGTTACAAAAGTCACCAAACTAAAACAAGCAAAGAAGCTTAAGGGCGCTCTATAAACAAACAGAGGAGCAGCACTACTGCAACCTAAAAAAAGTGGCAACACACACTAGAAATTACTCAAAGTAATATATATCTAAATTATACCAAAAACGCATTTATTGCATTCAACGAGAGCAACGTAATGCTGGCGCCACTTTTACCTGCATCCTTTGTTATGGCAACCAAACCAACTGGAAATGGCCGATAAGGTGAATAGCTTTTCGCATTTTCCACTTTTACGTAAGCGTGTATGTTTTATGTTTTGCAGCTTATAGTTTATAGTTGTTGCTCTCAATTGTGCTGCCATTTGAAGATATTACATAGAAATTCGTTTTGTAAAAATGGTTTCAACCAAATTTTTGTTGCTAAGTTTGTGGTTTTTTGTTTGTTTGTTTGCATGCTATCGAAACACCAGCGAGTGTATTCTAATGCTTAACAAAATTTAAATTTACTACTTTTTTGCTTTTGTTGCCGAGTCATTTCCTTCCTGAGTTTTAACATTTTCATTGCAACTGCGTTGCTGCGTTGCGAAACCGTTAAAGCTGAGAGGGATTCTAGAATTTAGCAATATAACTACTTATGTTTGTTTATAAAATTTATTACTCTATTTTAGTTGAAAATTTACAACAGTTTTAAAAAGTTTTGCAGAAAATGGACTGAAAATTGAGACCTTGAGGCCAGAGGTATAAACAGTAATAATATCAATTTCTAGCTTATAAATAATTACCCGGTAGAACCAGGAATCATCGTTTTATCAATCCCGGAGTACTTCCCTTGAGAGTATTGAATTACTCCCTATTACTCCCTGTACTACTGTGTAGTACCATGTAGTTTTGTACGAGTATACTCCCTTTTAACATTGCATGTCCTAGGAGGGCGAGTAACAGAAAAACTCCCTTTCACCTCCCAATAATACAATAATGGAGTTTTAGTTATTACTTTTTTTTGAATCACAATAGAGTAATGGGGATGTTTTGGAGAATTTTAGAAAACCTCCCAACACAAATGAAAGATCTGTGGAGAATCATGTCTCAAGCCTTTTATGGAAGCAAATGAAGGAATGAAAACAATGAAGGCAATGGAATAGGACTCATATATAAATACCTCTTATATCCGCAAATAAGGGACTAATTATGAAAAACCATAGTTATTATAATTTAAGTCTTTATTTAAACTGTATTTGTTTTTCATATTTCTACGATTGCAGCTTTTTCTTTTTTTAAATTTTTTTTTTTTTTTGTTGGGAGAGAAATTTGGCTTACTCAAAAAGGTGTTAGCGAGGGTAAAAATTGCAGAAATCTCTACTTGCGCTCCGAAAATGTATAGTAGGGAATAATTTTTAATTAATAACTTGACTAGGTCTCGGCTATTGATCAAAGAGTAGTAAAATCGGAGCACAGAGTGTAGAAATCTCTGTTATTGATCCGAAAGGATGTTAAGGAGATTACTCTCTTATTCATCGCTTAGGGATATCTTTCCTTGCCCTCCACAAAGAGTAGCATAAGAGCAGAACAAAATATATTCTACTGTTCCATAAGGATGTCATCGCTTGTGGAGATCTCGCTTCAAGTTCTACTGGGTACTAGTGGCAATTGCAGAAACTATTTTATTTTCAGCATACTTACTTTAAAATAACAATACCATTTTACTGTTTAACGTACACCAGTTAAATTTGAAAATTTGATTTCTGCAATTTGAACAGTTGCTTGGATTGAACTTTTTCCCTCAGAAAGAATTGTTAATAACTCAACACCATTAGATTGCTTCCTACAAGGCGACTAAAGCTGCTTCAGTTAAATTCCCATGGCCATATCTATCATTTAGCAGTTACGCGGAAAGCTTAGGTGGCAACATTCCTTAGAAATATTGTTTTTTAAATACGCAGGAAAATACCTTTCGTTTGTTACCTATACTCGTATTGGCATATTTCATTTCAATTTTAAAAAATTCAGGTAGGTGGCAACCCCGTAAAAACATCCTGTGTGGCAACACCTAGGTAAAAATTCTTAAAATATCGTACACTTTGTACGTACCAAATGTCATGCAAATCGGTTGAGTCGTTTTTTAGATAGTCTAGATATACCAATATACAAAAAGAGCTCATTTAAGTAAAGTTCTCTTCGGTGGGTCTCACATGTTGTCCATTATTCCTTATTACTCAATCACTTCTTCGGTTTTTATCCCTTTATTTAGCCGAGAAAGCCCTTATAACTCTGAATAAAAAGTTGTCGATTATTTCAAATTCATCGATCAGTGTAGGTTACTTACGTCACACATATTTTGATAATTTCGTAGGAGCTATGATCGATTTTTCTTGCACTGTTACTAATTTTTCGTTTTTAGTAGCTGCCATTTTAAATGTGTCAATAATACAAATTTCGCAAACATATGATGGATGAAAGATTAACGATTATATTACGTCTAGGTATTCACACTTTCAGTTTGTTCATAAACAATTGATTAATTATACGGCTTTTTTAATTGGTAATGATTATTTTAATTGGTTTTGAAGAAAAGGCAGTTATTAATTGATTACGATTAGATACAATCAAAAAAAATAAAAAAATAAAAGTCGGTAAGAATCATAAGTAATGAAAGATTAATCAAAAATAATCAAAAGTAATCAAAACAAATTTTTAATTTTTTTCGAATTTTTTGTTTTTTGATTATTTTTGATATTTTCAGTGTTTTATGTGCTTCTACAACAATACTGAAAAAAACAAAAAAACCAAATATTGTCAAAGGTAATGAAACCAACTTTTTTTGACTATTTTTTTTTAATAAGCGTAAAAAGTGATGATTTTTTATATACTTCAAACTATGTCAAAAAACACCGATTGTGCACGCGATAGTCAAAAATCGATAATAGCGATAGTGTCGTCGATAGTTTTCAACCATTAATTTAGCTGCGAATGAACTAATTAGACGAGTTGCTTTCAGGAGGTCTCAGTTGGTTACACCCATGTTCTCCCAGGAGGATGAATCTTTGAACAACGCGTAATTCAACTTTGTAAGAAGAACGTGAACATAAACAAATACAGTATAAAGCTTCAGAGTTCCAACATTCATCTTGAACAATTTCAATTATTCCTGCGCCTCATAAATATTCTCAAGTAGCGTATAATGATTTATTACGCCCACGTGGAGGATCGTCTAATGTTAAGCCATGAATTCATTAACTAATAATCAACTTAAATATACGTAAAGATAAACCAATATTAAGCAGCAAACATTTTCTAAATGTTTATCAACTTAGCAGCATTTAATTATTCAGTAAGTACTTACACTCGTACTTACAACAAAGCTATTCATATCAAATTGCCTCCTTTGCGCTGCACTTAAATGACATGGCAGACAACCTACATAAAAACACAGTGGGGATGTCAATCCCGGACTTATTTAGATACCCAAAATTCTGGAATTTCTTTCTTACAATACCGGGGCTTTTGAGATTTTAAATATGTTACTAAAAATAAATGGGGGCTGGTTATGGCTCTGAGATGCTGGCAACGCACTTTTTAATTAATTTGTAAAGTTTTTTGCCCCCTATCGAAAGTTTTCCCTTTATTTATTAATTACTCGGTTTTTTATTTAAATTTTCTATTATATCAACATTTACTTACACGGAATTTCAAATTTGCAAAATTTCTGTTTTCTTGTGGGAGTTTAAACTTTTCAGCGTGATAAGCAAGTATTTTTTTTTTTAAATAAACACATTTTTTAACAAACAATTCGAAAAATTTTGCTACAAAAAATCCAAAAACTTTGAAAAAAAAAAATTGTTTTTCATTTGTTATTATTGAAATAGATTTATATACATATATATTTCAATAAAAATATGTTTTTAAAATCCAATTATTTTTTACAGACTTTAAGGTTTCATTATTTCTCAAACAAGTTTTTCATTTTATCCAACATAACTTTTGCTGAAAAGCAAATTTCTAAATCCCGTAAATACTATCCGTGCTGCGTAATGTGATCCCGAAAATCCCAGTATTGTTGAAATGCATAAAAATTTGAGTCAAAACGGTAGAAAAAAAATTTCCATAAAATTCAGAAAAGAGAAATGCCCACAGCAATTGAGCTTTTGATTGTATTACACAATATGAAAGGTGAAACAACTCTCGACAGGAAATGACTATAAACGGAAGCACAGACTTCACGCTCCTTCAGGTAGGTGTACAAGAACAAAGCTACACATGAATGTATTTAAAAGATTTGAAAAGAAATATCAAAACGAGTTACATTTCAGAACAATGAAAGGGAGCGAGTACGTGGAAACTCATACATAACTAGGTAAATATAAACGTTTGAACTTAAGTTGAGGGGGTATGTAAATCACATGTCAAGTAGGAAAATAGCACCGAAAAATAAGCAATTTGGATCTAACATGGAAGATATGCCTTCATAATGCCTAGAAGTAGTATTTAATAGGATCAGTGGAGTTGTGAAATTCTTGAATTGCAGAATAGTGATAGACTAAGTAGAGTTTGCAAACATCTGATGAGTTGGGAAAGTAAAGGGGAAGACTTGAATTCTTTTGGTGTATGCAATTGACATGAGTTATCGATAAGAAGAAATATGTTCCAACTGCTAGGTTATCTACTCAAGTAGGTCAAAGATTGCTTCCAGTAAATCCGAGTGTCTCCTTCGATGTAAAAAGTAATGCAAGTTTTCTTCTTCCATATGATTATCATCTGAACCAATATTGGGATTTCGTAGCGAAAGCTAGGTAGCCAGAGCTTTTTGAGCCCAGTCGTTCTTCTCCCTTGGTGCATGACTTTAGATAACGAAAATAGGTTCATCCACAGGCATGCCCAACAGTACTTGGGGTCATAATGACTCTCCTAACACAAATCCACCAATCCAACCAAGTAGCTCCGGTCCTATTATTTTAATATCCTCCATTACTGGCCTCGTAACTCATTTCTTGTAGGCAGGTGATTCGAGTGTTTGTTTTCAAAAGGATAAATAAATAACTGGACTCTATTATACTAGACGTTAGCATCAGGAATACTAAGTTTGACCCCGTGGACTTTGTTTGACCTACGGCTCATAGAATCAAATCGCTTCTTCTTACAGATATTCCTAATCGTTTTTCATCTGCAGTAAGCTTTTCATTACATATTTTATGGGGTTTTCTTAAATTCAAGCGTTAAGTTTGCTTGGAAGCACTTCAAAGGAGAAAACTGCGATTGAGTAAGTGAAAGATGTTGGCTTACCACTTTGCAAACATTTCTGGGTCTATTCCCATGGTTTAATTATGAGTCATGGTCTCTTCCCAGGGTAGGGCGCATTCAATAAAATTTCAATAAAAATCTGTAAAGCATTTCTAACATTATTCCAAATAAAGCGCTGGTTCCTTCTTTGATAATACGAATAAAGTTATATATTGGAGGTCGTCAGAGGGTTAATGGTTCTTACGGAAAAAAACCCTCGAAAAGTTTGAGATAAGTTCATATCTAACGAAAATCTTTAAAAAGCTTAAAGGAAGAAGGAAAGTAAATGTTTTGAAATATTTTAACCCTCTAACGGCCTAAAAACTAAAAGATTTAGCTAAATATATAAAATTAATAAATTTTCTTGTTCCACAAAAATATTCTCTATTAAATTTTACTACATGTAGTTAAGTGACTATAAAGGAGCTCAAGGTCAAGAATAATAATTTTTATGAGAAAAAAATTTAAGTGATATATATCTCTTCGATATGAGCTTAACCCTTTTAAACCTTTTTTCTTAAGCAGCTATTAAAAATTGCATACATGAAAACAATAGTAAGACAATTTTGATGCTAATATCGAATGGAGGATATGCTAAATTTTACCGCAATAAATTTTCTAGAAAATGTTAACCCTATAATGACCCAAAAAATTTCACCTCAATCGGAATATCGTAGAAGAGGGCATAACGAAATTGTGTACTAACAATAAATTAGTCATACATAAAACTCAATTTACATAGTCAAGTGTCATATTTCTCAAAGGTTAAAATCAAAGTTTTTAAGCTTCTTTTTAAAAAAATATATTTAAAAAATTTCAAATGACCAAATCAAAGAAATTTTAAATGATAATATAAAATGAAGGAAATGTTAGATTTTATGGCAAATAGTTTTTAGAAATGTTAACCCTATAACAATCTACAAAATGTTTTTTATTTTTTTCAGAATAACCAAGAAGAGGCCTTAACAATGTTTTCGCGAGAGAGCTAAGGGACAAATGTTTTACTAAATTACTTCTTGGAATATACATGTTTTTGGGCGATATGGGTTTGACCGCTTTTTTGAAGTTAACCTCTTAGGTGGCGGTGGAAACGTTGAGTGTGAAAGTTTTAGTTTTTTTGGAGTAGATCGACACGGAAATAAAGAATTGTAGCAGAGTAGTTTAGTAGAATTTAGGTAAATTAGTTTTAGGAATTAGCTAATTGTAGCAGAATCAGGAAGGGTTTGGACCATAGGATAGTTTTCGGGACTTTTCGGAATTATTTCGGGGCTTTTCCTGGACCATTTCGGGATAATTTTGAGTATATTTGGAGATGGTGAAGAAAGCAGTCACAGAATGATCCTAAAAGCCCTGAAATTATCCCCAAAACATTCCGATCAGTTTCGAAAATAATCCTGAAACGGTTGCTTAAAAGTTCGGAAGACAATCCCGAAATGATACTGAAATGATCCCGAAAAAATAAGAAGTTAACTTCAATACCGTTACTCTTTAAAACACCTTTGCAAATTATAGCAAATTTCATGAGGCCATGATAAAACATTTTGCCTAAGAACAACTAAAAATAGTTTGAGCTTTTACTGCATGGGTCTCAAATTTTGTTGAAATTATTTCACTTTTAAAAATGCTGTTGCACAGTGTAATCAGCAATGGCATGCTGTAAGTCAGAGGTAAGCACAACATTGTAACAACATAAAACAAAATCAAGAAACAAATCATGCCAAAGAGCCGAAAAACAGAAAAGTGAACAAAAGCGAAAAGTAGCTGGATTATATGGAAGCAAAAGCCAAGGGGTGGTACTCACTGCACGGACACAAAGCACTTGCAACGCTGATGAAAGAGGCAAAAAAAAAAAACAAAAAAAAATATGAACAAAAACTGGAAGAAAAGTACGCAAACATCATTATTATTAAATGATCAACTTTAAAAGTATCAAAGCAAAATTGCTTACATTGCAACCATGCAACGGGCACGTTGCGCATACAACAATAGCAACATTAACTAACAACAACAAAACAACATTACAAAAAACACCTGCGACACAAAGTCGCCAAAATATATCATGGCAACGTGACATATAGCGACTACGACGGGCCGCATTGTTGACCGTCTGACTGTCACATTATCTAACTGACTTACGACGCACTAGTAGCTTAAAGGCTGTTTGCAACAACAACAACAACTGCAGGAAATGCAATGCTGCGTTTGAACGAAGTCCATTCAGAGGACATTTAATGTGTACAACTGAGTGAGCGTGGGACTAGCTGACTTGAAGTAGTTTGGGAACAACAGGTTGTCGTTGGTTGTAATGAATGGGTTGAGTGTTGTAGATGGGAGTTGCATCAGCTAAGAAAGTTGAGCTATCACTTAGCTTGGAAGCGCGTTTGTTTTAGTTGAACTCGTATTTATACCTAGTGTGACAACGGCATAAACGTATAGAGATAGATATTAGGCAATTTTTTTTTGGTAAGCACTTATCGACTTGCGAATAAAAGAACAAAATTACTTTTTTATTTTTTTTTATTTTTCATTTGAACATTCCTAACTAAAATGGTTAGCGCCTATAGTTTTTTCTGTTAGCTTACTTTTTCGCTGTTTTCAATTAAAAATTTTGTTAGTCGAGCAAACAAAATTTCATCTAGCATGGAAATGATAAATAAAAAATGGCCATTGACTTATACATTAGGGTGGGTCGATTTGTATGGACGAAAGTTAACCGATATCGCGCCATCGATTTTTCGATAGGTTTTGGGCTCAGGAAAAAAAAGTTCCACTGCGTATACCCAAAAAAATAATTTTCGAGCCTGCGAAATTTGATTTTTTTTACTTTTTTCGACTTTGATTTTTAAGGATTTTTTCATGACCTACTAAAAAAATTTTCCTTGGATTTTAAAATTTTCATGTATGCCCTGTGCGACCCAAAAATGTCCGCTAAAAACGCGTGGGTTTTGGGGAGTGTTTTGGTCAAAAAATTGACCCTTTCGCCATTTTTTGTTAAGGGTTTTTTAAGCATGCATGCAAGAATGTTTTTGATGAAAAAGAATTTGTCTCATATTTCCTATCCCACTTAAAATTATGCGCTAAAAACGATAACAGTTTTTTGGAAAAAAGTTATGTTCGGGTTTTGGAAAAGTCTATTTTTCGACACTTTTCTGCACAAAAACAAAGCAATTACAATTTCTTTATCAAGGTATTTCAATAAAAATTGTTGTCCAGTTTTGGCTTTTTTTCGCAACCACTAAGCGACTTATGAATAAAATAACAAATAGAGCTTGTTTTTCAAAAATTTTAAATTTTCTATGAAAACCAAATGTAAAATTGTCGTTTGAAATTCATCATACAAAATTGTAAGCGCTTATAATTTTTTTGCTCGCTTACTTTTTTTGCTTGCAATTCAAAAAAATTTTTTAGGCAAGCAGAAAAAAGTTATCTAGCACCGCTATGACGATAGTAATTTTGTTTGGCATCTTCTTTAAATGGTCATCTAACCGCCTGGGCGATTTTGACCGAAAATTTGTTTGGCATCTTGCAAGCAACAAATTCAAATTTGATTTCCAGAGAAAATTTCAAATTGTAAAAAAAAAATTTCATTTTGTTTTTTTATTCACAACTCGCTAAGTGCTAAAAAAAAAATATAAGATTAAAAGCATTAAAAAAAACTGGAAAATAAAATGAATTGGTCCAGTCTAATATATATGTATACGTTCTTCGACATTACATTATGATGAATTTGCTCTAGCTCATTTTAAAGTGGCAGCCAAATGACTGCATAGCTCGCGCACTTACTCCCAGTTCTGATTCCTGAGTCGTTTTGATGCTATTAAAAGACGACAGTCTTTGTGATCTTCAACGTTTTGCTACTTTTTGTTTAAGGTAATCGACCGTTAAAGCGGCTTCCATTTAGTTTTTGTTATTCGTATTAAGAATCTCGCTTTTTATTTTCATTATTTCAACTAAATGTAGCCTTTCATAACCATTTGCCCGCATCCTAAGAAACCCTC